>CM075689.1:29835211-29955211 GCA_037954015.1 Psophocarpus tetragonolobus
CGTATAAATAAATTTGTCATCAAATATGTGTCTTGTCTCCTCTATATATATATATATATATATATATATATATATATATATATATATATATATATATATATATAAATAAAAGGATCTAATATTTTTTTGGTAACAGAAAATAAGGATCTAATATGAACACATGTAAATCGCCCAATCGTGCTTCTCTTTCACTTTTTTGTTTCTTTATTTTTATCAATTTTTTTCTCTATTTTTCTTTATTTTCAACCTTGCTGACGCTCTCTCAGTTTCTTCGCAAAATCACCCCATTTTTTTTTTTAGCCAAAAAATATGTTTATATCTCAGATCAGTACTACTAACTGCATTTAGCATTCCTTGCTACCATAAGTTTCAGTATTGTTTTCTACAATATTATGTAGTTTCTAGACTACCATCATCTAAAGTAGTAGTCATATGATGATAAATATTTAAAAACTTTATGGATTCATCGTCTTCTAAGAGGTGTTTCTTCATACGTATGAATAAGATATCGAATCTCTAGAAAATCTTTGCATGTCAAAGGATTAGTTTTGAATTTGTCCAATGATATCCTAAGAAACCAAAACAAAATTATCTCAAAAATTTCAATTGTGTATAAGTAACACATGAATTGAAATAATGATACTTTTTAAAATTTATATTTTTAATTTTCTTACTTAGAATGTCATTTCAACGAAAGAGCAGAGAAAACAATTACAATTATTTACTTTGTTTAGGGTAACATGTTTCACTTTATTATTTGTGGAGGGAAAGGCTTATTCGTTGAACTTGATATTGGACTTAGACTTAGTTAGAAAGAGAAAAATTTGAATTGACACCTACCTTTTTTTAAATGGAATCTATCTTTTATAAAAGACTAAAATAATTTTATTTCTTCTCTTTTATCGATACCTTTCTCTGTAGAAATAAAAACAAATCATTTCTTCAAAGAAACAATTTTTTTTACTTATCCAGAGAAAAGTTTTCATTACTATTGACTCCATAATAAAAAGCATAAAAGCCTTCTATGTGATGTGAGCAAATGCTTGATGTGTAACTATGATGCAGCTATATAGCTTCATTCTTAAAAAACATGATACATGAATAGTTAAAAAACATGATACATGATGCAGCTATATAGCATGGTCAGGTAAAAAAATAATTGAAAAGGATGGTTACTAGAGTGGGTGGTACTGCTGTCTGCTAGTTTCCTGGGATTGCCGACAAAAGGATACATCCCCCGTAAACAATGAAATATGTTCATATATAGAGCTTTTCCACTTGCCAGTTTTTCAAAAGAGGGAGGGGAATTACTATACAATTGATGTTGATAAATGGTGTATTCAAAGAAGCAATTTTTTTGTTTTGCTTTTATGAAGAAGGATCTCAATAAAGAAGAAAAATAAGGGTATTTTAATCTTTTTATAAAAGATAGCTTATTTTAAAAAGTAGTAAGTTTGAATTCAAATTCCTTAAAAAAAAACACTATTTGTTGGACTCTAATATTGAGCATGTGATATGAGGAAACCCTACAATAATGATTTTTATTTTGTGTATGTACAATTGCAACAATCTTATTTAAACTTAATATAAGGTTTAGAAAGGGTGCTCGTATAATGCTTTTAAACATATAAAACATGTTGATTTAATACTTTTAAATTTAAAGGTAAGTTAGTCTCTAAAAAAAAAAAAAGAAATAAGTTAAGTGAGGTAATTTAATAAAAGTTAAAAGAGTGTTAAATATAATTTTCTCAAAACTTAAATATCTAATATAAATTATTCAATCATCAATAAAAAAAAACTGGTTGTAGTGAGAATTATTTTGTTATTTATCGTCTTCAAAGTCAATGGGTAAAAATGATATGTACAATCATAAAATGTGAGATGGATTAAAATTTGATGCTCAATCATTCATAATTAGTATCATAAAAAAAATCTAAATTAATAATTACAGAGCATTTGCTTGCTCAAGTTTATTATAGTCCCACACGCACATGTATATACCTAAATTTGCAAAGCATAAATATGCAGTGTGTTCCATAGCTAGCTATTCATTGCTAATTTTAACATTATATATGCTACGGAAAAACCATAAAAACGTGATACATATTTATATTTAAGTGTTTACTGATTATGTATTTCTGTAAATCACTATTAATTTGATAACGGTGTAATATTATTTTAAAATAATCTCCAGCTCTTTCTTATAGTTTAAACATATGTATATTTGATATATATATTCATGATTAACAGGAAGATGGGTTAGGAACTAAGTCATCTGATCATGTATCAAGCAAGAATCCATTGGACACAGATAGTAGCACCCCTGCACTTTATAGCAAGAAGGAGGAGTTAAGATGTAACAAGAGGAAGAAGAGAATAATTGATAACACAGGGAGAAGAAGGAAAGAATATGTGGAGATAGCGGAGAGTTTAAGATGGCTAGCAGAAGCTATGATAAGGTCAGAACAAGCAAGAATGGACACAATGAAGGAGATAGAGAGGATGAGAGTTGAAGCTGAAGCCAAGAGAGGGGAAATGGACCTTAAGAGAACTGAAATAATTGCCAATACACAATTAGAGATTGCTAGGATCTTTGCTAGTGTCAACAAAGGTGTTGATTCTTCCCTAAGAATTGGAAGAACTTGAAAGGGTATAGATTGTGGAAGCTAATTAATAAAATGTCATTGTTGTAAGTGCACATAAAGTTATTAATATATTGTAGAAATTCCCACCACACTAAGTCTATGTCTTCTCAAAATCAACTTTAAAAGTCAAGCATCTCTTTTTCCTTCTTTTGGCCTCATCTAAAGCTTCATTAACTACCACCAGACTATAGACTAAGTGTCTTCCTTCCATTTTGAGATGAGTTGATTACCTTATTCAAAATCTTCCCAAGTCTCCTAGCCAGGATTTTAGTAATTATTTTGTACATGGAGCCCACTAGTGCAATAAGGCAATACTCATTCAAGTTTTGAGGGTTGATAATCTTTGGAACTAGAGTTATAAAAGATGAGTTACAGCCTAGGACCAGTTTTCCGGATGCATAAAAATCTATAATGAAGTTCATGATGTTCGTCTTTAGCACCTCCCAAAATTGCTTAATAAAATTGCAGCTATACCCATTTGGCCCCGGGCTTTTATCAGTTCCATACATGCATACGGCTTCTTTAACTTCAGATTCCTCAAAGGGTGCTCATAGGTCAGCATTGTCTTGGTCTGATATTGATTTGAATTGGACCCGTCCAGCCGAGGCCTTTGACTGTAGGCTTCTGTGAACCTATTCTAGAAAAAAATATTGATCTCTTGTTTGACTAATATGGGGTCTTCATTCCATTCTCCACTAATGACAACCTCTTTAATAGAATTTCTATGGAAATTTTAGTTTGCACTTTTATGGAAGTATTTGGTATTGCAATCCCCTTCCAAAATCCACCTGATTCTTGATTTCTGATGTACCAGTAGCTTTTGTTGTAGATGGCATCTTAACTCATTCTCTGACCTAGTTAGTACTTCACCTTCGCTTTTCTTCTTTAGTTCATTCAGTTCTTTTTTAGTACTCATCAAGCATGATTTAATATCCCCAAATTGATTTTTGTTCCAGACCTTCAATGCTGCTTTTAACCCTTTTAATTTCTCCTTCAAGATGAATGATTTTGATCCTTGAACAGATAAGGATAACCAGGTGTCAGTGACAAACTCTATCAAACCCTTGTGATGAAATCATTAATCTAGCACTTTATACCGTTTGGGCCCCCAATCGGTATGTGCGTTTCTCATTATAACAAGGCAATGATCAGAAAAATTCCTATTCAACACATGTTGCACACATCGTGACCATATTAGCAGCCAATCATGAGATACTAGGAACTTGTCCAGCCTACTTTTAGTAGTACCATTTGGTTTGAACTATGTAAATTTCTTTCCAGTTAATGGCATGTCCACCAGGTCCATGTTATGTATGAATTGAACTATTTCCCTTCTGCCATAAACTCTCACCGCTGGCACCTTGCCTCTCATTAGGATTACAAACACAGTTAAAATCTCTAAGGACACACCATAGACTAATACTACTACTACTCTTTTTTCCAATTAATTCCTCCCATACTCTTCTCTTACAATTAATATTAGAATGTAGGTATGCATTAACAATGACTATTTGGACGCCCTGTTCTAACTAAACCACTTCTAATAAAATATAGTCTTGACTAATCAAAGAGCTCGAAATCTAAAAGAATAATGAAGAAGACTACTGTAGATGCTAACCTCCCCATATGCTTTGACACATAGGTTGATCTCACAATTCCTTTTTAGTTTCTCACAAGCAATTTAAATGTTCCTTCATTACCCTTCTCTATGATCATCTTTGCCTCTTCTATCCCCTTTCTATCTCTGTCTTCAAGGTCCATTAATCTTCTTTGTAGGTCTGCCTCGGACTCCTGACTTATAACCCCAATTAACTTCCCAACATCCATGATCATTTCTGCCTTCGATTCTTTGTGCCCAAGAACAATTATCCGGTTCCTGTTCCTAAATTGCAGAAGTTGTTGGTAGACACTTTTGGTGAAACCCTAAATTGCTTCTATGACAGCCCTGTTTCAAGATTGTTCGGAGACGGCATGGTTGTTTTAGCCACAATCGATCCTCTCTGCGCCCTAACTTCTGATAGATTGAGATTCGATTGCAATTGCGCGTCGTCTGCACCTTGAATGTTCCCAGAAAAGGTTGACTCAGGGATGTTGAAGCTCCCTAATTGGTTCGGTATGCATGATCCCTCTTCTACACGTTGTGGCTTAGATAGGAACTCCGTGAACAGAGGAATTGAGTTCAATAAGCTATTAGCAATTAATGGCCCAGCCCAGCCAAGTCATTTGGCCCATCAAAGTTACTTTCCTCTCCTTCACTGTTGTTCCCAACTCGTGTAATTATCGTGAGATCTAGATATGGCAAAAATACCCATTTGTGAACATCCGTCTAAATTCGCTTCGATTTTGACGGGTATTGCCCGATTTGACCGGGTATGCATATGGGTACAAGTATTACCTGATGTGTTAAACTAAGTATAGTACAGGTATGGGTATATAACTACCCGCTCCGTTATAATTTTATTGATTATATAATAAGTTCAAATTTTTATATTTGATTAAAAATTTTAAGTTTTAAACTTTAATTTATAATTTCTTGTTATTAATTATTCTTTATATACTTTTTAAATTAAAATATAATTAATAACTTAATATATATAATTTATTTAATAATAAATAAGTAAATTTAAATTGTAAAAAATAAGATGACGGTTACTGTGGGTATACCTGAACCCGAAAATACCTGATGGAGACGGGGATGGGATTAAAATTTCATACCTACTATTTTTATACCTGAACCCGCTTAATACTTTGCAGAGACAGGAGGGTCAAACCTGCACCCACCTCGCCCCGTTGCTCCTAGGGATGGCAACGGGGCGGCGTGGATGCAAATTTGATCCTCTCCATCCCCGTCCCCAACAAAGTGCGGGGCGGGTTCGAGTTCGGGTATAAAAAGAAAGGGTATGAAATTTTAATCTCGTCCCTATCGGGTATTTTCAGGTTCCGGTATACCCGCAAGTAACCATCATATTATTTTTTGCAATTTAAATTTATTTATTTATTATTAAATAAATTATATTATGAAGTTATTAATTATATTTTAATTTAAAAAGTATATAAAGAATAATTAATAACAAGAAAGTATAAATTAAAGTTTAAGAATTAAAATTTTTAATTAAATATATAAATTTAAACGTATTATATAATCATTAAAATTATAATGCGGCAGGTACAGATTCAGGTACGGGACGGGTAGTCACATACTCATACCCGTACCCTACCCAGTTTAACACATCGGGTAATACTCATACTCGTACTCATATCCGATCAAATCGAATAATACCCATTAAAATTGGGGCGGATTCGAGTATATACCCACAAGTATGGGGTATTTTTGTCATCCCTAATTACTCCTAGAGAATTCACTCCCTTTCGTACCATTATTTCCCTCCCTATACCGAGGTTCTTGCCATCACTCAGAACCTCTCCTTCTCTCACTCTGTCTTACTCTCACCCTTATCGCTCACATTGTGACTTCTACTGTATCTTTTGTTTTTTTTTTTTTTTCATCGTCCATCAATAATCAAACTTTGATTTTAAAAAATAAAATAAAATTGAGAGAAAATTGGACGTAAAGAATTGTGAGTGGATTATCTTTAATTTCTAACTTTCAATTAAGTTTTAAATTCTATAATATAGTTTTTATAAAATTAATATTTTAATACATGCATATATAGAATTATTTAATCATTAAATTTTATCACAAAATAAAAATCAATTATATTTTATATTTATAATAAATAATTTAAATTGTGATATTGCATTATTTTATTTGTTAATAATTTTTAAAATTATTTAAATTTGATTTAGAGAAAAAATAATAAAAGATAGATAAAAAGAAATAAGTGATTCAGGAAATTAAGATATAAAAATTAAAATAAGATTAGTTTGAGATAGTTGAGAAAAGATAGTTAATTATGATATTAGTATGCGAAATGTATCGCTAAATAATAAAAAAGGAAATATTTAGAATAAAAACATAATTTTAATTTTTCAAATATTTTTTTTATTTTATTTTGGTTCCCTAAATTTAAAGAGTTTCATTGTAGTATTTAAAGTTTTTTATTATACTAAAATAATCCTTTCTATTAATTTTTTACTAATAATGTTAATTTGGGTTGAAGTGACAAACATTTTTTTTATAACCCAAAAAATTCTTTTAATAATAAAAAAGGGATAAGCACAAGGAATGCCTCCATAAACAACAATCACAAAAAATCTACATATAAAATGATTAAGAATTCAACTTAACCTCACTCAATGCATTAGCTTGAATTCAAGTCACTTTACCAACACACTCAATGCACCAGCTTGGATTCATAATCCACTCTATCAACGTATGAGATGTTAGCAAGGTTGTTTTACACCATTTCCAAGAGTTCACCTGCGTGGCCAGAAGTATCTACTGCATCCTGGGGTTTGCATTTCTGAAAATTGCTTCATTCCTTGCCTTCCACAACTGCCAAACTGATGCGAACCACACTAATTCTTAGGCAACCTTTGATTCTTTTATGCCCTTACAACCCCCGAATTGTTTAAAATGATCACTAACAGATATTGGTAACATTGCACTCACCCCCACCACTCAGATATTGTGCTGCAAACTTTTCCCACCACTTCACATGAGAAGAAAACATGGGGTGTTGACTCCATCATATTTCCACACCACTCACATCTAGCTCCATCGAAATGCAGTATCCCACACTTCACTAAATTATCTCTAGTAGGGAGTCTATCAACAACCATTCTTCAAACCAACATCAGAATCTTTAGTGGGGCTCCTTTTTTCCACAATGCTTTGTAAAAAGGTTCATCAACAACCATTGGATACTTTATTAATTCCATTAAATACAACATATTGAAACAACATTAACTTGAGAGTCGAAGTCTTTTTTCAGGTATCCATATGTTGCCACGAAGCCCCCTATGCCCAAGACTCGAGAGACCACAAATTCTACCAAATTCGGTAAGAACATTTGGTGTCGTCTACGAGGACATAAAAATTTCTACACCCCAACAATATATGGTACAAACCAGGAGCGACACATCCGATCTATAGTGAAAGTCGAGCTGCACGTTCTCCAGATCAACAGTCCAAGGAGGGAACACAACGACAAAGACAAACACCACCAATGGAACAACTCGACCTAAAATGCCCGAAATGATGAAACCAAGCATCACCATTAGAAGAGGGCGGCACGAGGCACGTACAACGATAAAACCTCTTGAAATGATTGCACAACAACTTGCTAGCAAATGACGAACAACAAACTAGTATGCATTAACTAACTCAGTACACCCATAACTCGAGATAACTCCATAAGATCGGATGCATCCCCTACAAAGCCCAAACTTAGCATTGAGCGTGACTATCCAGGACAGAATTAACCATATTTATTACCTAGCCCTTATATAAATCTAAACATTACCTTTTCTCATTATCACTTTAACCAAATATTATCTTTCCTTATTACTATTTATAGGACAATCAATTATTCTGGCTACCATAATTACAAACTCTTATTACAAGCAATCAATTAGCCAGCAGAGGGAATATCAATCTACTTTATATCCATTGCAGAATTAGTCACATTTATTACTTAACCCTTATTACCATATATAAATCTAAATATTATTTTTTCTCGTTATCTCTTTAACCAAACATTATATTTCCTTATTACCATTTACATGGTAATCAATTATTCTTGCTACCACAATTATAGGCCCAAAATAAGACACCTCAACAATGTATAAGTACACATGATATTGTACCCTAACGACACTCTATTTAGTGGACTTCTCATCGAATTTTACCCTATTTCTCTAGTAAGTGCAATATGTATCACTTAGCACCTTCCCAGAGTTTGACATCTCGTCAAATCGACACCTCCCCAAAGCTCAACAAATCATCACTTTAGCACCTCCCAAAGCTTGACAACTCGTCAACTTAACACCTTCCCAGAGTTCGACAACTCATTAACTCGACACCTTCCTAGAGTTCGACAACTCATCAACTCAGCATCAACAAATCATCAACTTAGTACCTTCCCAAAGTTAGGAAACTCGTCAACTCGACACCTCCCTAAAGCTCAACAACTCATCAACTCAAAACCTACCTAGAGCTCAACACATCGCCAACTCGAGGCTCTTTATCTGATGAGGCACTCATAACCAACTCAACTCTCTTGTCTAACGAGACACTCATCTCCAAATTGGCACTCTTTGACTAACGAGACACAACGCGACGCTCTTGTTTGACAAGACACTAATCGCTAACTCGGTGCTCTTGTTTAATGAGACATTCATCGCTAACTCGGTACTCTTGTTTGATGAGAACTCATCGCCAACTAGACATTCTTTGTCTAACAAGACACTCATTGACAACTCAGCGCTCTTGTCTAACAAGACACCCATCGCCAACTTGACACTCTTGTTTGAGGAGACACTAATCGCCAACTCATGGCTCTTTATCCAACGAGACACTTTTTGCCCATTTTGACATTCTCTGTCCAACGAGACACTCTTTGCCTATCTCACTCCTTGTCCACGTGAGACATTCTTAACATGCTCGTTGCACATCCAAGATAATAATCAAGACAAAATGCGCACACACAGTATCATAGCTTCTTTAGTCTTCTCTTGATTAGTTGACCTTAATGCTTGGGGGTAGATGTACTGATATGATCTTGTTAAGGTCCAATTATTTTAAATATCTTTTACAATGGAAAAAGACCTAATAATTAAAGCAAGACTTGGGAGAATTATTATGGTGTTTCAAAACATATTCATGAAGGTATCCAAACCAAAAGTTGGTTTATATCTACATTATGAAGATACATTCAACAAACTTAAAGATAATTTGGAGAACAACATGAACCCAATTCTTTTTAATTAAGTTGCATCTGTGGATTGGAATTTATTTGGGTGGATAATATAGTTTTTGGGCTAAATAAAAATTAAGGTCAATTTTCTAATTATTATGTAATTTTCGTATTATTTTTTTATGGTGATATTTAGATGACTTTTCATGTTTTTCTCTATATAGTTCTTGAGTTTTTAGAGTTCCTAAGTCATTATGTGTAAGTGGGAAATAAATTCTGAATGGAAAATAATGAGATAATGGGAAACGAAGGCTTCGGAAATCAATGCCTTAGTGGAGTTTTAATTTTTTGTTTCTTTTCTAAAGGTTTGCTATCTTTACCTATAAATAGGAGTCTCTTGTAAGCTTTTCAAACAATAAAAAAAAATTCAAAACATTACTTTGAGTATTTTTCTCTTGTGAGAAACTTTGCCTTTATTCTTGGATAAGAACTTTATAGTGTTGGTTGTATCGGTAGGTCGCGGTTAAGGTCATATTTTCTGATAACTTTGGTTCTACCGGTAGGTCACGGTTAGGGTCAAGTTCCTTATTTCTTGCTTTATCTTTTTCAAGACGATCCACATAGTAGATTCATATCATTTGGTATCAGAGCTTCGACTCTTGAATTTAGGTTTTATATATCCTTTATTTGGTTTTTTTTTTCTTCTTGTGCTCACTGTTAGTTTGAGTCTTCCTTTCTATTTAGTTTTCCATTTCTTCTATCTTGTGTTTTGATTCTATCTTGTATTGTTTCTAGCTTATTACTTCCTTATTTCAACCCTCCTTTTAGTCCACTCCCCTTTTTTCTTTATTTTCTCATTGTTTCTTCTTAACTTTTGTCTAAATTTGTTCATCTTCCATTCTTTTATCTCTCTTTATATTACTAAGCTATAAAGATTGGATAAAAAAAATAGAGAATTCAAAAAAAAAAAAAGAAAAAAAATTGTGTGAAAAAAAAGAATCCAAAAAAGTTGAAAAAAAAGTGTTTGGAAAATTAATCTTTTGCTTCCAATTACTATCTGCAGAAGATTGTAAAGAATTATTTGGGTGTATTAGTTCATATCAATATTGTGAAGACACATTCAACAAACTCAAAGACAATAATTTGGAGAATAAAATGAATCTAATTCTTTATAATTAAGTTGCATATGTTGGCTAAAATTTATTTGGGTGGATTATATAGTTTTTGGGCTAAATAACAATTAAGGTGCATTTTTTAATTATTATGTAATTTTTGTATTTTTTTATGGTGATATTTTAGATGACTTTTCATGTTTTTTTCTAGAGAGTTTGTGAGTTTTTATAGTTCCTAAGCATTATGTGTAAGTGAGAAATATATTCTGAGGGAAAATAATGAGACAGTCTCAAGGCTTGCTATTTTTACCTATAAATAGGAGTCTCTTGTAAGCTTTTCGAACAACAACAAATTAGAACATTACTTTCAGTATTTTTCTCTTGTGAGAAACTTTGCCATTGTTCTTGGATAAGAACTTTATAGTGTTGGTTCTAATTACAGGTCGCAGTTAGGGTTAAGTTCTTTATTTCTTAATTTACCTGTTTTCAAGATGATTCACAACATAGTAGATTCATATCATGTACCTCTCGCCTCAACCTCATGTTAGGATCGCAACCTCAAACACACCTCAGTACTACATCTTAGCACCCAGCACCCACCTCGGTGTGATGATCACCCTGGCACAAACCCGAGCCCATCTTCTTTAATAAAGATAACTTAGGGCAAAATCCCTAGAAAAACAAATATAAAAAGATAGTTAAACATCTCTAGGTATAATATTCTTCTCACTCTCTTATTCCAACATTGACTTACGCGTTCAGGTACTATGAAATCCTGATACCCAAAACTTGAAAAACTACAGGTTCGGCCAAGCGAAACCCATTGAGAACATATAGGATTGGAGAATTCTTATAAATTATTATTTCAATGTTATAGCATTTAAACTCTTAACTAATTTTTAATGATGTCATGTGATAATAAATTTACATTTTAAACGTGGAATCGATTATTGTATTGTGAAAAGAAACCACGCCTTTTTCTCCAATAGTGAAGAACGGTTAGCGTGTTGTGTGTTGAGAGTAAAAGATAAAATTTGGTGAGTGGTGTGTGTGGGTTTTTTTCAATGAATGAGGCTTTAATGAAGGTTGAAGCAGAAAAGAAAAGCCCAAGAAATATAAATATAAGTACGGAATAAAAAAAAAAAAAAAGAAGTAAGGGGAGGCAATAATTGAAAAGAAAAGGGGAATTCGGAAGGCAGAAAAGAAAAGCATTCGAGAGAGTCTTGATCTCGATCGGGAAGGGCAAGGCAAGATGTCAGGGCAAACGCAGCGTCTGAACGTGGTCCCCACAGTGACGATGCTGGGAGTGGTGAAGGCGCGGTTGGTGGGAGCGACGCGCGGGCACGCGCTCCTGAAGAAGAAGAGCGACGCGCTCACGGTGCAGTTCCGCCAGATCCTGAAGAAGATAGTGTCGACGAAGGAGTCCATGGGGGAGATCATGAAAACGTCGTCGTTCGCGCTCACAGAGGCCAAGTACGTGGCCGGCGACAACATCAAGCACGTGGTTCTCGAGAACGTCAAAGAGGCGTCCCTCCGCGTGCGCTCGCGGCAGGAGAACGTGGCCGGCGTGAAGCTTCCCAAATTCGACTACACGGCGGACGGCGACGCCGCGAAGAACGACCTCACCGGTCTGGCTCGCGGCGGGCAGCAGGTTCAGCAGTGCCGCGCCGCCTACATCAAGGCGATCGAGGTGCTTGTCGAGCTCGCTTCGCTTCAAACCTCTTTTCTCACTCTCGATGAGGCCATCAAAACCACCAATCGTAGGGTTAACGCTCTCGAGAATGTTGTGAAGCCTCGCTTGGAGAATACCATCAGCTACATCAAGGGTGAATTGGATGAACTTGAGAGGGAGGATTTCTTCCGCCTTAAGAAGATTCAGGGCTACAAGAAGCGCGAGATTGAGAAGCAGAAGATTCTTTTGCAGGCCTCGCAGCTTCCCCACAATTCCTTCCTCTCTGTTCCCGTCGCCGACAAAGACGACGATATTCTTTTCTGATCGCTCTCTCTCTCTCTGCTTCGTCTTTAATTTGCTTCTATCCAAATAGTTATTATCATTATTATTTTAGTTTTTCAGTTGCATCTTATTTATATGTCTACATCAGTCTTCCCTTGTTTATTTACTTACATTTCATAGTCTTGCTTGATGAAAGACAAGGTAATCATCTCAAATGCAGTGGAATGCATTGTATCTTTTCAGTATTAGTTGAACTCCAATTCAGTATCAAAATGTGTTTGTGAATGACTGCCAAATTTGTTGTTTGAACTTATGTACATAATTTGAGATCATCGTACTTTGCTATTGTCACATTTTAGTTCTTAGTTCTTACCATGGTGCATTTTAACAGTGACTTAAAATTGCTTGAGTTCTAAATTTTGAAAACGTGAGAGGGACCAAAATTGCACATTGATGAAACTATTGGGACCAAAAGTGAATTTAATTTAATCCTTAACAAATAATGTAAATCGCTGTTTCTGTGGGTGGAGTAACCATATCTGTCATCGCAGTGCAGAACTGCTGTCATCTTAATATCATTAATGTTTGCTGGTCAGTGGTTTTGGTAGTTTGTAATAGTTTGCTGTAGTTATAGATCATAAATCATTCTTGTGGCCTTGAGCATAAATCATTCTTGTACCTTTTCTCCTTTCTCTTTCTCTCGAGCACTTCATCATAACGTTTAATGTTCTTGCCTTTTTTAATCCACTTTATGCACCTCTGAACTGAAAAGTGCTTTAAGCTTTTCAACTTTGAGATGGCAATTCTCTTTTCTGTTGGCAATACTCTTGTTGGTGATGATGATCTTGAGGAGGCTACAATTTTAAGCTGGAGCGCTGAGAGGTTTAATGGTAACAAAACCTTTTGTATCTCATCTGCAGGTTCTTTATCTTCCTGACATGCCATTATAACATAATGAAAGTACTTAAATGTTCCTTTTTGATCTCCATGTATTTCCCCTACTGGCTTTGTATTAATATTACTCTTTTGGCACCCAGTTCATAAATTTTATTTGACTCTGTAGTCTTTCCACTGTGTTTATTTGTGGCGTTGCAATTTTGTTTCTTATCGAACAAACCTTTTGGCTTCTGGTGATTCCTACCATGTACTTGTTATGCATGTGTTGCATTCCTGATGCATTTAATAAATCATACTTGTCAGACTGCAAATTACTAAACATTATTCTTCTATGTTAGTAATTTGATTTGCTTAGTTGTAACTGTGGACGGAATTCCTGACAAAATCTGGCAAAATGATTGGGGCTCTGGTCAAAGCAGTGGGATGACAAGAAAATAGAAGGTTTGTATAGTTTTTTAAAATAAAAGTTAATTCGAAGCTTTTGCTCTTGCAATAACATGTTTTTCAGGACTAAATAAAAAGAAAGAGCAGTATGAATCACAGTTGGAAGTAGGTTTCATTTCTCCTTTTCTTTGTCCCTAGAATGCTTGCTGTGCTTGCTAATGTGTATTCAGTCAGTTGAGGACGTAGTTTTGACACATTTTGTTTTGAAGAGCTTATATTTAGGCTCATCTACTGAATAACTGCATGTTTTGGTCATGTGATAGTAACTGATAGTCAGGGACAGTTATGACAATTATGTTTAGAAAATAGCTTCTTTAGAAATCAGTTGTATTGAAATGTTTAAGTTGTTTTGAGCTCATTTTCATTCGGTATAAATGTATAATTTAAAGCTGTTACAAAAGGAAACAGTTGTTAAGGCTGAATATGAATACAACATAGGTAGTGGTACTTTTATTAATAGTTTGTGACTTGAGTTAATTTTAATGAACTGTTACAATGTGTTTGGATGGGGAATTTCACGAGGATAATTCATTTCATTTAGGAATTTCAAATACTTTGTAATAAAATATCTTGTTTGAATAAGGAATTTTAAGAGAATTTTAAATTCTAAGCATTTTTGAAAGCATTTTGATTAATTAAAATTTTAGAATTTCAAATTCCTTCCAAAAAATAAGAATTTGAAAATTTTTAAACCTACTTTTTCTTTTAATAAAATTGGTTTAGCTTATTTTTTACTTGACATCGATTAGGGATGACATAGCAGGATGAGCCAAGCGGGCTGGTCAGCCAACCCAACCTTATTTTGACGGGTCAGACTAGTGTTTTTAGTTCATCAGCCCATTTTGACTTGCCCCACTTAGTAAGCCAAAGGCGAGGTGGACTAGTTCACCAACCCACTAATATTACATTTTATTTTTTAAAACTTATAATATTTATATAAATTAATAAAATAATTATAATAATTAAAATATAAAATAAATTATTAAGGAGATTTATAAAAATAATTTTGTTAAGAAAAAATGAAATAAATTTTGTCATGAATTTATTAATCATTTATTTATTTAAAAACATAATATTGTCAAAAATAAAATCAATTATGTAAAGTTTACTTTTTGTGATTTTTCTATTTATGTTTTTAAAAGCATGACTTTTTTGATAAACTAAATTTATTTTTAAATGATATTTTATATTAGTTTTTAATTTTTTTAAAAAATATTGTTTAATAAAATATATTTTTATTTTTAGTAGAAATTGAAATACTCTATTCAAATAAGAAAATTAAAATTTAATAAATTTAAATTATCTTATTCAATCAAAATATTTGAAAAATGAAGTCATTTGAATTGAAAGAATTTCAAATTCATTGTATTTCAAATTCCTTGCATTTATAAAATTCTTTATGCAAACAGAATATTAAAGTTTTCATATCGCACTTTCTGGTGTGTCTATCCTAATTCTACTAAGTTTATTTTAGATTTTAATTATGAGGGCAATCAAATAAGTACTTACTTGTGCTATTTATTTAGATGGGTTTTGTGAAATTGTTCCCATGTTCAGATGTTCTTGATATAGTATATTAATTATTAAGTGAAGCCAAACCTAGGTACGAGTTTGGACAAAATGTTTGAATATTTTTTGTAGATAAAAATGAGGTTAACCACTATATTCTTAAGTCTTAACCTAGTGCTTCACCAGTTTTACGGTGAGGTGAATTTGAATGATTTAGTCAAGAACATATTGTCAATGCCGTGAATTTTGTATGGATTCAAGCTTTTCCTGCTTGGAAATGTATGTAGATAAACTCTTGAGAAGCTTACACATCCCTTTAGAGTTAAGACCTTTGAATCTCATCTAATTAGACCCACCTAAGCCTTAGGTGAAATGTGCAGTGTAATGCCCAATTTTTGAAGATACAATGGCAAATGATCTAATAAAGGAAAATATAAGTTGGTCAGGTGAAAAGATAGGAGAGGGAGAGATTGTGAGTTAGAATTCCTCTACTAATAAAAACTAATGTATAACAATTAATATTTAACCAACAAAAAATTATCCAAGTAAAATAGGATTTATAAATTTTTTGGCTAGTTTATTGTATAGGTTGAGTATGCAAGAGTTCTCCCAAACATTAGCAGCATAAACTTCACCAAAATTTTTAGTAATTTTTTTTTTTGAAATTTAATAAATTAGATGCATTAAAGTATTGACGTTAATTATTAGGAAGTAACTAGGGTATGAGGGTGTAGTTTGTAGGCATGAGAAATTTAACTGTTCATATTATGTCTTGCCAATAATAGTTAAAATTTCATTTTTGGTTATTTATTTTTTAAAACATGCACCAACTAAAGGCAAGCTAACTTTAATTAAGGATTGAGTGTTTGACGTGATTATAATTTCTTAGGGAGGTATAATTATAAAATCTTGTTTTGCTTTAGAAATTATATCTTGTGTGGCTCTGGATTCTGGCACAGTTTCTCTTTCCCACTCCCACTCTGTACGCATGCTTGTAATCGATAGTGCTATATGCTTAATTGCTTATTCACTGAGAGATGGAGAGCGAACAAATTCCTACTGAATGAGGGAAGGGGATAATCAATTTTTGTTTCAATAATTATTATGTTATTTGGTTCGGTCATTGAAAATCAACCTAGTTCAGAACGGTGAATCCTTGACAAAAGAACTAACAAAATAAACTAGTACAAATATCACTTTCAACTAAACATCAAACATACACAAAGTCTTCAGTATCATCCATCCTGGCTGCTTGAACAGATCGTCTTCATAACCAGAACATATATGCAAAAGAAATATATACAGAGAAAATATGCACAGGAGTGAAATATTTATATATAAGTGATAATCTTAATAAATTAGATACACAAAGTGTCTAAAGTTTTTCTTAAAACTTTATTCCACAACTCTATCACACTCATCTCAATCTTAGATTCATTTCTATCCATATAATACTATGTATCACAAATCCAAGACGATTCACACTAATCATAAAAAAATTCTTAGCTATATATCACATAATAATCATATAATTTTCAAAACAATAACCCAAGTAGTATTGACCCCCAATCATATATAATATTCTGGTCCTCAACCAAATATGAGAATTTGACCCCCATAAGTTAGTCTTAAGGTATTGATCCATGATCCGTTATTAGTTTCCAACTAGTTACTACTGAGTATTTCTTTTAGTTTCAAAGGATATGCTCCAACAATTCCCACTTTACCTTGTAAAGTGTCTAGCAACAACTTTCTCAACCCATGTCATATATACACCGATATAGTACTTCCACTAGGAAACCTAAAACTTTGTACTAAGTTTACTTCATAATCTCATACATTACTAATCCATTAATCACAATTAAATGTCACTCAATATTATCCATTTAAAACTTAACCTCTTTTACCATTCTTCAAAATAATATCAATATATTAATAATATTAAATATTACCCAAAGACGTTTCAAATGTGGAATATCGGGTCATAAACTGCAGCCAGACATTCACATACACAATAATAAAACAACAATTAACTGAAAATAATAACACATATAGCTTATTAAGATTAACACCTTATTTAGCTTATAAATCCACTCCCTATTACCTTGATAAGAGGATCGCTTATGAGTGGTGTAGAACTTCCACAACTTCCAATCACCTTTGAAATATTTTCTTCTAGAACTTCTTTTCTCTCACTAGAAACACAAAGCCTCCCTCTCTAACTTCAACCCTTTCTTGTGTGATTGGAATTGCACTTAAGGCCTTTATTTATAGGTAGGATCTGCCCCCAATTTGTTAAGCGAAATCCCTTGCTCAATTGCATTTTGCACCGTTAAACTTCTTCACTTCATCGCTTCAAAATTCGTTGAGCGAAATTCTCTGCACCATGATTCTAGCTCTTTTTGCACTGCTTGCACCATTTCATTCCATCACTTAAAATTTTCTGAGTGGATTTCATTTCTGCTAAGCAAATTTTGGACAACAAAGATACTTAGAATCTTTGATAAAAATATCTTATAGTCTAACATTAATCTACTTCAACAGTTGGTTATAGACAGAACCCATTTCTTCCTCATTTTCTAACCTATAACTAGGTACAAATATAATTTATTTCTAACACTTTGCCTACTAACCTAATGAGTGATTTCATATTGAACTTTATTTCTGTCATTTCATCGACTAACTTAATAATCAAATTAAAGGTGTTGCAGTCTTGTTGCTTGAAGTTTGTGATTCCATTTAGAAGTACAAGGTTGAACTAAGATGAGTTTGAAAAATGCAAGCAAGCAAAGGACACTCCTCTCTTTTTTGGAATTTTTTTCAACTAAAAGTGACTTAAGCCTTTGGAACTTAAACACTTTCTAAATGTGAAAACAAATAAGGAAATTAGAGACAATATTAAGGACTAAAACATGCTCCTAAGTATGAATAAGGAGTACCAATTCCTTATCCACCCTAAACAACAAACTAAGATTACTAGAAGTAAAAAAGGTTATCCTTATAAGTATCCAACATCTCTAATTAAACAAAAAAAAAAGGAATCTTAAATGTTGCTCCTTTATTCAAGTGTTCCTTTACTAAGTGTTTCACTCTAGTCTTGATCTCCTTTTTAAGTCATCTCTTCCTTAGCTTTTAGATCAACACTTCCTAGGGTGTTACCCTTTTTGAAGTTTCAACAATTTGACCACTTAATCAAGAAAAGGAGCGCCCCAACAAAAAGTACAAGGGAAGCAAGAATTTGAAAGTAAAAGTAAGAAAAGAACTCAAGAATAAAAGTTATACATCCAAGTGGAAAAAATTTATTTAGACAAACTCAATGAAAGCAAAAAAGATAAACGAACAACAAAGGTTAGAAAAAAAGTTAGGACACAAAAAGAATCTAGAATAAGTCTAGAATAGAAATGGACTTAAAATAAAAAGACTCTACAAAAGTTTTTATGATTTGCACAATTTTTACGTTTATATCCGAATTATAAACAAGGTATTTCAAGCAAGATTTATCACTTTTAACACTTCTTTTAATGAAATATACAATATGAGGTGCACTAAAACTTTTGATCTTTTTACTTATCGTTTTAGACTTTTTTACTAACTCTTTTTTTATATATTTTCTTTTGATTTTTTTTTTGAAAATTACCTTTTTCACAATTTTAAAACAAATATGGCAAGGAGTTCAACTACACTAATTGCTTGAACAATGCAAAATAAAAAACCATAAAATTCGAGTAAAAGTGCAACCAAAGAAACACAAAGTAGCACAAATAGACTAGTATTTTAGGTGATTACTATTTGGCACAAAAGAAAATATGATGGGTGTTAAGGAAAACCTGATTGCTCAAGTTCTAAGCCCACATTCTTAATTGGATTCCAAACAGCCAACCAAAATAAATCACCACAAGTACTAACACAAAATAAGCTACCAACAGAAATGAAGAAAAAGACTCTAAGAAGGAATTGAACATTTTTGTTTAGAGATTTTTTTTTGAAAAATGCTATGATTTAAAACGTGTGGGACTCTAAGAAATAGAACAAGAGTTCATAGCCTCTTGATGCTCAATTCCATAGGAATCAACAACATTTTGAAAATAAACAACACTCTTTTGTGAAAAATTAAAAAGGAAAAACACTGTGAAATTAGAAGACAATTAAAGGACTAAACATGACTACATTAAAACACAACTTAGAGATTAAAAATTGAAAAAAATGATGACCTAAAATATCCAAAAATGACATGCCAAACAGAGAATTATAGGTGCAAGAAAATAGAATTGAAACAAAAGAACCCAAAGCAAGAACATTAAAAGTGCATCCAAGGATCAAAACCACAATTGTGTAGTTTCTTTTACAAATTTTGTGAAGTCATTACAAAGATCCTCTTAGGAGTGCACAAGAATATAACAAAAATATAAAATGGCTAGGCAGAAATTAATGAAATAAAAGCTAAGGAAACATACAAGATTCAATGGAAATGAACAAAGAAATTGAATCTATAAAGAAATAAATAAAAACTAAGAAATAAATTGTAAAAATAGAAAACTACTAAAACATAAACTACTGGACAATAAAGGAATTAAATGATAAGAAACGAAGTTGGAAAATAAATGAAGAATAAGAAGAGCAAACTAAAAGAAAATGCAAGAAAAATAAGAAGAATTAGGATTAGAAAAGAAGCTCTAGGAGTTGACTCTTGATATCACTTGATGCAAACTCAAGTTTGCTCTCCTTGATATTTCAAGCACTATGAAATGGATTATGGAGGGGAAAGAAATGAGGTGGGCGCTACTCTCTAAGAAGAGAGCTTGTCACAAGGGAAGAAATCCTTGTTAAATACCAATTAGGAAGATGTTCTTTTAAAGTGAGGACCCTTAAGACCTTTACTAAAGAATTAATGCTCAAAAGGGACTTTTCATTCAAATTCAAGGTGAAAATACAATGAGTGAGGGGGCTATTTATAGGAGAGTGGGAGGTTAGGATCAAGGGCCAGTCATGGATGTCCAAGAGAGGCCCATTTCCTAAGCAAGGTTAAGCTTAACTAACTAGGGAGCACTCCCCTAAAATAGTAGCTAAGATTATGCTAGGCGGGTCCCCATGTTTGTCATGCTTGGTGTGTTAAAAAAAGGGTGCAAAAATGACCCACACTCTCAAATATGGGTTGCACCTCTTTCTAACACACTCTACATAAATACTTAAGGCACCATTTAGATATTACACGAAAAATACCAAAATACAAGGCCTTCAAGTAACCTAAGTACATGCCCCTAATTATCTAAGAAAAAATAAAATATTTAAAAGTGGAAATCTCTAAGACTATGACTTCAAGTTTTCAATGAGCTCTCATTTAAGCCAAGTCTCTCTCTTATCCTCCTAGCCATGCATGGGTGGGATTACGTCAACTAGCAAGATCAACCAGGTAGCATTTGTTAATGACTATACCTAATAGGATGTGGTCATTCAAGGAATCGATTTAAGGAACTTTGTGAGAAGATAAAATCAACCCACATTCACTACATGCACCGTATCCAACAAAACCATATATGAACATGTTTTAAAAGGCTTTGCACATATGCAACCAAAGTGGAACATGTACATATATTTCAATTCCTCCTGGATCCCAATGATCAGGTATGAATGGAATAATATCACAACCAAAACAATACCTTGAAAAGATAGGCAACACAAAGACCAATCTAAAACACCTAAGTCGCGAAGGCTAAAGGTGATAATGATGTGGATGCATGTCGAACGTTCAGTGCATAAGAAAAGCCAAACATACAACTTTATCACCATTCATACGTCATCCCGTTTGCAAGAATAACACAAGAGGCGAACCACAGACCACAATGCCAATGACATGTAGGAAAATGGAAACACCTAGCTAGCATCTCATCCACATCGTTAGACAGGGATGAAAAATCCAACAAGCAACATCCTTAGGTGCATCAAGAAAATCCAGGGTCCAGATAAAATATGGCATTGACTCACCAACACTTTTTTTTTAGGATGTGGCCCAACCACACCACACCCCTACATCCACCTACTTAACCAGGATTGGCAAAAATTTTGCATTGTTATATATCGGGGAGACCATATGGCACAATCACATTGCATTCAGGGCATGATCGACAATCAATGCCCCTACATCCTTCACACTTGACTAGGACTGGCCAAGATTTTGCATTCACGAAGAACAACATTGGTATTGGGGTAGGCGAGCCACACCCCAAAATGCCTCGAGAAAATCCCAGGGTTTGGGCCATGAGACACTCTATCCCTCGATAATGATCCTATTCGCAAAGCCAACAAATTGTCTTCAGATTGTGGCTTGATTGACCACAACCATACATCCACCTACTTAACCGGAATCGGTTAATATTTCACATTTTAACATGTTTGGAGGAGGCCTTGTAGGCCCCAATGCGTTGTTTTCAGGGCATGGCCAAGAAAGAAACATCATTACATCCACTACACTTGATCGAGGAACAACCAAGATTTCACATTCATGAAAAATGATGTTCTTATAGGGCTATCGATTTTGCTACCTAGCCAAGATAGTATCATGTATTGGTGATATTATTTCAGTGGTATCCCTTAAACTAGGTAATGTTCAACAAATTCTTGCTTTACCTTTAAGATTTCTTTGGTTTGTGCCTCCAAAGAAAAGAACTCATTTGATTGAATACTATATTCATATTGTTGTATACAATTATGTTAGCATGAATGAATAGATTGATTTATATTGACTTGTGATGAAATTAATTCACTCTTTGATGTTGCTTGAGCTTTAGTGACAAAAGTGCACCTACAAACAAAGACAACAAGGTGTTTGAAGGACTTGGGGCTCCTATGACAAGAGTAAGAGCTAGGAAAGTAAAAGAAGCTTTACAAGGAGTGGTAGCAAGTATTCTAGAGGTTGCACCTAAAGTGAAGGACATAGAGCCAAAATTAATTCAATGCGTGGTCTTAATGGAAGGATAGTTTGTCACAAATAAAACTCAAGAATATGGGCAGTCAAACTTGGTGGATAGCGGCTAAATTATTATGCAAATAAAATCTTTTTATTTATTTTATTTTGGTTGAGTTTAATTAACGTTATTAGTGCAGTCCCTTAATTACAATTATTGGGCTGAGTGTTATTTAATTTTGGGCAGTTTCATTTTTGGTTTTAAGTGTAATAATTTGGTTTAATTAGGAGAGTTTCTTTGTAACTTTTACTGGATTGAAAAAACCTTTTTTATAGGCTGTGCATGACTCTTGGACAATACAATCAGACTTTTATTTTTCAATTTGCCAAGTTCTGTGAGAGCTTTCTCCTGGGTTCTTAGTAATCCAAGAATTAGAGATTTATCAAAGGTTAACCACCCCTTTGTGTGTGCAATCTCTGGCTTATCTTCCATTCTTGGGAGTGTGACGCCTTTCACCAAAATTTGTCTCTTTCTTTCTCAATTCTCATGCCTAAAACTGAAATTAATCTGGAAATACAATTTTACTTTTTCATCCAATCTAATCTATTCAGTTCAATTGTTCTTGCTACATTTTTTTTTATTATTGCTTCACTTTTTTATTTTAATTTGTTTCAATTCTGCATTTTGTGTGCTTAATTCCTTAATCTTCTTGTCTAATTTTGTTAAATCAGGAAACCTATTTCTTAAGGGTCCTAAATTGATTCTGAACAAGTTAAAGAGAATCATATCATTTAGTCTCAATAGGAAAGTCTTCAACCGCATTTCCATTTTGATTCTTGTCACTAATCTCATGAGATTTAGAGTCTTCACAAGGTAGTTAATTGGTAGATTTTCAAACCCTATAATATAGATTAACATACCATAAAAAAAGTAACTCATAAGAATAAAAGTTGTGCATGCTTCAATTATAAACCATACTTAGTAACTTTCCAGTTAGAAAGTAGTATAATTAAATTTATTTATTTATCCTTTATCTAACATTTAATTCTTTCATATTTTTTAGGATTATCTTTTATTATTGAGCAGTACAGTTGCTTTTAAATATTAAACATTATACAAATACTAAATGTGAAACTTTTACATTACCATCTTCAATTTCAATTTTGTATATGCTTGAACAAAATATTTGTTTCAAAATATTTTAAGACACACTAAAAGGTGATACTGAGAACAATGTCTCTAAGTCTTACGTCCTTTTGAGTGAATTTAAAATATCTCTAAACATGGAATAAATATTTTTGACAGACATGTCTAAGTTGAATAGATGCAAATTAAAATACATGATAAAATCAATTATAAATGAAATTAATAAAATAATTATTTTTGGGGTTATTTTTCTTTCACATCAATTGGTATATAGTGATAACGTAAAAAATTTTACACTGACGTTCAATGATATCTATTAATTTATGGTAGGTTTGTTTACTTTATTCATTAATACTTTAATAATCATATAAATTAAGTGATATGATTGAACGTCAGTGTAAAAATCTCTTACACTGTCAGTATATACCAATTAAACTCTATATAAATGACTTAAAATACAATTAATGAAAGCTAAAAAACAAATTAAGCATCTTTTACCTTCCCATTCTTATGTTATATATATATATATATATATATATATATATATATATATATATATATATATATACTCTAAGAGTAAGTTTAAATGAGTTACTTTTTGTCTTCATAATTTATTTTATTGAAATCTAATAGTTGTAATGAATAACTAATATTTATCATTAAATTTCAAGAAAATAAAGGGTTAAGATGAAGAGTAAGCCTTTTAAATTTACTCTTAGAGTAAGTGGATCTCCTCCTGAAAAAGCTAAATTCATATAGAGTGGGGGGAACATATTTTAGCCATTGAAATAAAAATTAATAGTTGAGAAAAATAAATTAAGAATATCTGAAAAATCTCAGCTATTGAGAGAAGAGAGAAAAAAGGAGTGACAAATAATAAGTGTTGAAAGAGAGAGAATGAGTAATTGATCTCAGCCATTAAGAGAAGAAAAAAAAATTTCAATGAAAGAGCCTAAAAAAAAATTCAGTAAGATATTAGAGAGCAATGTTTGCTATCATTGTTAAAAAAAATAAAGTAACTTTCATCCATGGAGGCATAATCGTTTAAATAAGAAAACCTAACGACGTTCATGGTTTGGGTTACTTTGGTTTTAGAGAAAAAAGAAAATTGAACCAATTAATTTTAATTGGGATTGTTGGATTTTTTCCCTTGAATGATATCAGGTTGGTTTGGTATGGATTCAGGGAAAATTGATAAAGAAAATTAAAAAATAAAATTTATTTTCATTAAATCATAAAACAAATATTTTATACCTCTAATTAGCCAAATTCATTAATCTATTCATAATTTTATAACAAAATATCAAGTGCTTCGTGTATACCAAATTAGTCTAATTAAACTATTAAAACAATTCAATATAATACAAAAAACAAATTATATTTAAAGTAACTTAATACAAGCAAAATATAAAATAAATATATAATATTTATACTTTTGGTTTTGGTCGTGTTGGGTGTGGGGTTTGAAGTGCTAAAATTACGATCTGAACAAATTAGTCTAATTAAACTATTAAAGAAATTTAATACAATACAGACAAGAAACTGTATATATTTTAAAGCAACTTAATACAAGTAAAATATAAAATAAATATATAATAAAATATACTTTTAATTTGATTTGGGTTGATTAGGTTTGACGTCCTAAAATCATGAACCGAACCAAACATGATTGGTTCTGTTCGGTTTGGTTTGGATCCAGATCTGATCAAATGATAAAACTAAACCAAATTAATTGGTTTGCTTCGAATTATCAGTTTTATTAGGTTGATCCGAATGGGTGAACACTCTTAAGAAAATCAAATGAGCAACACAAGAAAATAAAGTAAAAGTAATATTGATCACCTAGAGCGTTGGTCTCAGATGAGGTAATTACAAATTTCAAGGTTTCTTAAATTCTCCATCTTCAACATTTTTTGTTGTAGCAAGTTCTATATTTATATCTTACACAGAAGTTATGGATTTTTGTCAGTCATTTTCAAATGATAATTACAAGTGGGAGAATAAGAATAAAAACTGTAACTAAACAAACATAGTAATATTAATATATTTTCTACGAAATTGACAAAAATAATATTTTCCAGTTAATTTTCTATATAGGTAAATGTTTATAAAGCAACTAATAGTATTTGTGTGATATGATGTAGATAGAAGCATATTTTTTTTAGCTTTTTGAGTTTAAATACTATAATAAAACCAACCAATATTTGTTTTAGGTTACATGCTAATTTTAGCTTTTTAATTACAACATCAATAACATGAGAATTTTAAATAGATGGTAGTATGTTAAGAGTCATTTAAAACACTATTGGTATCATGTATTAATTTCTCCAATTGATTTTTTTATAAGAAAAAAGTATTTTATTAATAACAACACTGTATAGCATAAGATATGCCTTCTAGTGTGATTACAAAAGATATATATTAACTAATCACATAACTAAGCTTCAAAATCCACTATCACTAAGACACACAAATGGATTCATAATCCATTCAGCAAAAGTATGTATTGTTAGCTGAGTTGATCTACTTCATTTCCAAGAACTAAGTTGGGCTACTAGAGCAATGCCTCGAGCATGTGGTACTTTGTCTTGAAATATGAAGGCATTTTGAGATTTCCAAATGTGCTAGATACACGCAAACCACACCAATGACCATGCCTTTTGAACTGTTGGAGATCCTTGAGCCAGACCCAAGAACAGATTGCTATGACTTTGAATCTTATTGTGTAATATTGTAGAAAAGCCCCACTAATCACACAGATATAACCAAGCTTTATAACTGGTGTTGCAGGAGAAAAATAAATGCGATCCTAATTCCAAAGAAACACCACATAAACCACAACTACCCACTTCTGAATTGATAATGCCATGTTTTACTAAATTATCCCTAGTTGGCAGCTGATCGTCGTCCAATGTCCAAGCCAGAAATTGAGTTTTTCATGGGACCCTTGTAAGCCAAATTTCCTTAAAACATCATCCTTGACATTCCGAGAGTTTGTTGCTAGAACATTATATGCTGAAGAGACAGTGTAATTCCACTAGTCTTTTTTTCCGTCTGCTAGGACAACCCTACCCAACCTACATTGTAGCTTTTCCACAATATCCACCTCTTAATCAAAAAGCTCTCTCCGTCAAGCCCATCTCCAGCAACCTCCCTATTCATCCCATATATCTTGCATCGACACATGTGGAATAACTGCTAACCTGAAGAGGCGACTAAATCCCTTCTCTAGAGAAATATCCCCTAACCACCTATCCTATCAAAACCTGGTGTCATGACCATCCCCTAGACTACGAAAAACATTTGTGGACCACCATCCCCTATGCCCCCAACCTTCCGATTCAATTCCTACACTTATATTTTGATTTCAAAACTTTAGCCCACAAAGTGAACGATTCTACCCTTAACCTCCTTTTTCACTCCCCTAACAGTGCCAAATTTATCTTTGACACATTCCTCAGCCCCAAACCCCCTTCTTTCTTCTTCATGAACATTCTCTCCCAAGACATCCACTGAACCTTCTCACCTGCTTCATTTCTTGCCCATAAAAAGTTAGAAAACAAGGAGTGAAGTTGGGAAATGATACCTTTAGGAGCCTTGAAAGAGGAAAGAAAGTAGTTTGGCAGTACAGACAAAACAACCTTTACAAGAACTACTTTACCCGCCAACTTGACATTCTTATTTCCCCCCTACTAACCTTTTCTTAATAGTATCCACAACCAGCTTCCAAGTTTTAAGTAATGAGTGCTTCACCCTAATTGGAAGACTCAAATATTTAAAAGGCAGGCGACCCATCTTACAATTTAAGATGTTTGAAACATTCACCAGACTATGATTTGCAATACTGATGCCAATGACCTAACTCTTATAGAAATTCACTTTTAGCCCCAAAATTAATTCAAAATTAAATAGAACAACTTTCATTGTTGCCATTGATTGTTCATCCAACTCGGCCAACAAAAGAGTGTCATCGCCAAATTGTAAATGAGAAACTCAAATACCTTTCCGACCAATCTTATAACCATGCCATGAGCCCTTTTCTACCTCTAAATGAACTAATTGATTTAATCCTTCAACCACAATAATAAACAGAAAAGGAGATAAAGGGTCCCCTTGCCTAAGATCTCTTCCTAAGCCAAATTCTTCTATGGGACTTCCATTCAAAAGGACTGAGACTAATGCCGACATTCCTGTAACCACTGTATCCACTAGAACCAAAACTCATCTTAGCCATCACTGCCATAAATAATTCCAATTTAAAAAGTCAAATGCCTATTCAAAATCTACCTTCATACAAATTAATTCCTTATTTTTCTTCCTTGCATCATCTACCACTTCATTAACTATTAGAATTTCAAGCAAGATTTGTCTGCCCCGAACAAATGCGGATTGAGGCTCTGAGATGACCATCTGAATAACTCCCCTAAGTCAACGAGCTAAGACTTTCGCTAAAACCTTATATATGTATCCAATTAGCGAAATAGGACGGTAATAACTCATTACCTGAGGACATGAAACTTTAGGAATAAGAGTGATAAAAAAGTTATTTAATCCCTTCACCAGCATTCCATTCACATGAAATTCTCTGAAAAAAAGCCATGAAGTCTTCCTTAACAAGCTCCCAATATTCCTTTATAAATTGAAAATTGAACCCATCTAGACTTCGCTCTTGCTGCTATTACAATTCCAAATTGCTGCTTTGACTTCTTCCTCTACAAACGGTTTTTCCAAGTCTTTCACAGCGTAAATAGTAATCCTCCGAAAAACTAAACCATCCAGATTCGGTCTCACCTAATTCTGACACCTAAAATGATGATGAAAATACTCCTTTACCTTCTTTTTCAGACTATCTACCCCCTACACAATCTCACCACCAAAATTCATACTAAGGATTTCATTCACTTTCCTTTTCTTCACCGATGCTCTATGGAAAAATTGGAATTAGCATTGCCTTCCTTCAGCCATCTATCTAAACCTCGATTTTTTATGAAGCAAGGAACATTTTTGTTGTAGCCACTTTTGCAAATTGGCCTCACACTCCGCACTATCCCACATATCAAAATCCTATACCACCCCTTCCTCCCCTTTCAAATCACTCTCCAATAACCTCTTTCTACCTTCCAAGACTTATCTATCAATGTCGCCAAAAACCTTCCTCTTCCAGCCTTTCAATCTTCTTTTTAACATTTTGAAGTTCTCTTTTATAAAAAATGACTTTCGCCCCTTTCACCTCAGATTATTCCATACATCCTCCACAAATGATTGGAACTAGTTATCCTCTAACCAGAAATTGATAAATATGAATGGTTTTGGACTCCAATTCACTTGACCCTCTTGGAGCACGACAGGACAATGATCAGATACACTTCGCGGTAAACCCCATTGTTCCACCTTCTTCCACACCTCAAGGAACTTCTCACATAGCAAGAAACGATCCAATCTGCTCATCATTTTCCCATCGTTCCGATTCCACGTAAATTTTCTTCCTCTCATAAGAAAATCTACCAATCCTTCTTTAGCTATAAAATTGTTAAAACAAATCATATCGTCTCCCCGATTGTTAGATTAAACACCCTTTCATTCCTCTTCACATGTAACTCAATTAAAGTCCTCCATGATGCACCAACGGGTTGCTCGTTGTTCTTCCTTACATCTCAGGATTTCTTCCCAACAGTCTTCCTTATAGTATCACAAAGGGCATACACATTGACCATAGTTAACAACTCTTCCTTACCCACCCATTTCCTGACAACCTCTACAAATAAATTCGCTTCGAATCTCTTGGATTGCTTGGTGTTTATGACACTTTTTGTAGAGATGTCTTTGGTTTAGGAGCCTTCCACAAGAGTAGCACATTAAGGAAGTGTTGTCTAAAGCCAAGAAGGACTTGACAAGTGGAGGAAGCAAGGAAAGAGTGCAAACACTTGTGAGGAGCTTGGAGTGAAGACCTTCTTTTGTTTTTGCTTATTAATTCCTTGTATAAAGGCCTCTTTTAGGAAGTGTTGGATGCCCCTAAGGGTCACTTTCTTTTGCTTGTAATAGTTGCTTAGTTTCTCAATTTTAGGTGTGAGGAGGAAGTGGTACACTTCTTCACATCTTTCAGCCCAATAATCACAATCACATAGGTAGTCTTTCAGCCCCATAATCACATTCACAAAGGCAGTCTTTCAGCCCAATTATCACAAGAAAATAGACAGTCTTTCAGCCCAGTTATCACAATAAAACAGGCAGTCTTTCAACTCAATTATCACAATAACACAGACAATCTTTCAGCCCAATTACCACACTCACATTGGCATTCTTTTATCCAAATAATCACAATCACACAAGCCGTCTTTCAACCTAATAATCACAATCACACAGGAAGTATTTCATCCCAATTATCACAATCACATAGGCAGTCTGATGCAATCTTGGATTGGTTCTCCTAGGATCTTGCTTCAAGAGGTTCTAATGGTTGAAGAAGATGGAGATGGTGAAGAGATGTGATGGTGGAGGCGCCACTCTAGGTAGAGATAAGCTTAGGTTTGTAGAAGCTTGACACAAGGGAAGGAACCCTTGATAAAAACCATAGAAGAACTTTCAAGGTAGAGAGAAAAGACACTTACAAAGAGCTCACACACAAAGTGTAATTTTATAAAATGATCAAAGGTCCTTACAATGAGGGAGTGAGGTGCTATTTATAGAGTGGAATAGGTGTGTTGGGCATTTAACATAGCTAAGGGAAGGAAAAGAAAAAGATCCAAACAAGCCCCCAAAAATATGGATCTATGTTCCCTTTATACTCAAATTTGAATTTGAAAGTGCCATGTGGACTTCCTCCACTAACCCCTAATTAGTCCTTTCTTAGGCCTTGTTTTAGAGTGGGACATCCAACTCCTCCCTTAGCTCTATAAATAGGACTCTCTCCACCACTTGTAGCCTTTTACGCTTGAATTTTAGAGAACTGAGAACTTTGTCTTCTAATTTCGAGTGTTCTTCTTTTCTTGTTCTTGAGATAATTCCTATAAATGTTTATCAAGAGATCCTTCTATTGTGGCAAACACCTTTTCTTCTTGGCTTATCTTTCTAAGTGGCATCAATTATTATCCATCTCCTTCCTCTTCACCAAACCACTTCACCAAGGTGACCTCATGAAGATGATCTTGGACAACACTCCAAAAGAGGAATGCATCATCTTCTCTCCAATTCTCCTAGCCAAGGTCCTTTGCTAGATGGGATTGCATCAGTTAGTCTAAGCCAAGGAAAAACGACTTGAAAAGGAGGCTAAGACTTGAGAGTAAACACTTTTGATGGAGCACTTGGGAGAAGGAGCATTCAAGATTTCTTTGTTTTAAATTGAGTGTATTTTAAAGGTCCTTTTAATAGAGGTGTTGGATGCCTATAAGGGTCACCTCTTTTGATTATAATATATTTTAGTTTCTCGTTTAAGTATGAGTAAGGGATTGGTGCCCCTAACTCATACTTTAGGAGCACGTTAGTCCTTAACCTTAGTCTTTAAATTCTCTTATTGCTTTCATGTTTAGGAAGTGCTTAAGTTCCAAAGGCTTAAGTCACTTTTAGTTGAGAAAAATTAAAAAGAGAGGAGTGTTTCCATCTTAGTTCCCTAGGGCTTACACTTTGAAATGTCTTCACATACATCTAGAAGTTCTAGGAGTAGTAATAAAACTAGGGAAGATAAAAGAGAAAAATAAGAGTGTGAAAGGGGAAACGTGAGATGAGTAATTATTACTATAGTTACAAACCATCTTGCCCTCATATTCATATTCATTTGATTGGGAAAGAGTAGAAAAACAAAGAGAACAATTTTGGGAAATGAATGAAAACAAAAAGATAGGAGAAAAGGAGAATAAGAAAAAATAGATAGGGGAGAAAGAGAAGAGAATGAGCAAAAATAAAAAGAGAGACAAGAAAGAAAAGAAAGAGAGAGATAAGAAAAAAAATAGAAGGAAGAAAGAAAGGGAAAAAAGAAGAGAGAAAGAGAAAAAGAATCGCAAGAGAGAAAAGAAAAAGAGAAAAAAGAAAGAAAGCAAAGAGAAAAAAAGTGGCAAGAGAGAAAAGAAAAAGAGAGAAGTGAAAGAGATGAAAAACAAAAGAAAGAGAAAAGATAGAAAAAGAGAAAAAAGAGTTGGAGAGGAAAAAGGAAAGAAAGAAGAAATGAAAGAAAATGAGAGTGATATCTCTAAGAGTGCCCATAGTAAAGCATCTAACTTTTATAAGGACTTAGAAGAGCAACCTTGACCTTCAAACCTTTTTTAGTGAAATAAATGAACCTAAAAGGAATCTTAGGAAAAAGGTAACCCCTTTTAGAAATAAAGGAGAGTCATCCAAAAAAAAAAAAATAGAGAAGAAACCCTTGAGTGAAGGTGACATTCCTAACTCTAGTTTGAGCAATCGATCTGGAAGCCCTAAATACTTTAAATGTTTAGAAAAAGGGCACATTTCCTTGCATTGCCAAAAAAGAAAAGGAATTTTAAGGGAAACATCAAATGAAGAAGGTACTCATTCATCTGATGATCTCTTCAAAGTAAAATGACTTATTGGAAGCCATCCTTGTAAAGACAACCAAACACAAATAGAGAATATTTTTCAAACAAGATGCAAAATTTTGGGCAAAACTTGTTCTCTCAATGTGGATGGTGGGTCGTGTTGCAACTGTTGTAGCACAAGGATGATGGAAAAGCTAGTAGTTACTACTACTTTTCATCCTCCACCATATTCTTTTCCATGGGCTTAATAATGAAGAGGGTGTAGTAGTAAAAGAACAAGTGGATATTAATAGGGAAATATCAAGATAAAGTTTTATGTGATGTAGTCCCTATGGAAGCTAGTCACATGTAGTTGGGAAAGCCATGATTACATGATAGACAACCTTGCATAATGGCTTGATCAATAAAATCACTCTCTCATAAGGGGAAAAGGATTACCTTACATCCTTTTACTCCTATTCAGGTTATGGAGGATAAAAGAATCATGAAGTTTAAGAGAGAGAGAGATACAAATGAAAATAAGGTTGTTGGTAGGAAGATTGAGCCTAAGAAAGATCCATTTCTTCCTTCAAAGGAGGTTCTTTACATAGAGAAATCTTTCCTTAAACCTTGCAAAATGAACAAGTTGAATTTGAGGTCGTGCTTAAACCTTTTGAGTACATTGATCCACAACCTCAAGTACAACTTGATGAGTGCCCCAATGCACTTAGACTAGTTTCACCATAATTTCAAAACCTTTGAGATTAGCATCCAGTGTATTAGGAGTAGTATGAGGAGCTACTGTGTGGAGGCATATGCACACTAAAAAAATTTTAAACCGTAGTGCCAACCTCCACTACCCCATTCCTAAGAGGTCTACTCATAGAGCTCGTACTTCTCCCAAAATCATTTTGTCTACATGAACTTATTGCCTTACTTATTTCTGTAGGCTTTGAAAAAATAGAAGAAGGGCACCGGGATTTGAGGTCAAATCCTCTCCAAGGGGGAGGAGATGATGCAATCCCACCTAGCATGCATCATGGTTAGAAGGATTCAAGGAAGACATGATACATATAAGAGCTCATTGAAGAATTTAAGTTATTATCTTCATTGTATTGAGCTTGTAAATATTTTTAGTAAGCTTAGTAATTAGGGTGTGAGGTTTGTTCCCTTTAAGGTCATTGTATTTAGGCCATTTATCTTTAGTTTAGAAAGAAAAGATGTCTTTAGTTATTTTGGAGGAGTAGACTTAGTGTGAGGTCCCTTTTGTTTAGACGTTTTGGGCTCACTCTCCTTAAACTTTGGATGAGCTATTTGCACCCCCGATGGATTAGATTAGGCGCTCAAATATTAGGTCCTAAGACTTGGATTAATTAGCCTTAATGCTAATTAAGCCCAATAATCCCACATTGCCTTGGTTTGTGTGCCCAAGTTCTCCCATTGGGTTATTGAGAATCCTCTCTCTTGAGAAATATCTTCCTAATTGACATTTACCAAGGGTTTCTTTCCTTGTAGCAAGCCTACCACATTTTGGCTTATCTCTCTTTGAGAGTGACGCCTCATCTCCATCTTCTTTTCCCTTCCATCTTCCATTTCTTGGATGCTTGTAACCACTATGAGAAAGATCTAGGGAGAACAAACTTGTTTTGCATTACCTCCTTTAAGTTTAAAAACATTAAACTAACACTTCATTTCAAATTATATATTAATACATCACAAACCTTAGACTAACACCCTTAAGGTGTGCAAATGAAAAAGTAATGGTTAAAAAACAAATAATGCGTGTGTAATTACACTAAATTTCAAGATTGTTATTGTAATTTACTCAATATTTATTGATTATATTTTATAACTGATTTATACTAAAATATTATCAATATTAATAACACATTTCATCCAAATCAAATTACTTATTTGTACCTCTTCATTCACTTCATACTTTCCATTGCTTTATTTTTCACTATTCATCCTACTAATTCATACTTTAAAGATGTCTAATGTTGTTTAGCTTTCTTAAATTTTTGCGTACCTGTTTTTTTATTTCAAGCATATTTGAACAATCACGGATTTCCTCAAAAGTAAAGTATTTAACTAAATAAATATAACATTAAAGTATGTAAATAAAGAAATAGATTATTAATATACAAAGTTACGTAAAATACCTAAACCTAACGAAATACACATTACTTTATATTTTCTATAATTCAACTAAAGTAAAAAATATCAATTTTGAAATAATAATACTCAAGAGGTCATGTTTTTAAAATATTTTATTTATTTATTTCAGGAAATATTTATATTAAATTTTATTACTAAATATAAAATGTAAAGTGATATAAACAAAATTTTACAGAAATGACTTTTTTTTTTTAAAAATCACATCAATAGATATATTTGTTAAATAATATGGGTCAATATTTTATCAATTATAAATCGATAAACTTGTAAGAGAATATTTGTATATTAATACTTTAATAAACTTTTGAATATAAATTTAAATAAAGTATTACAAATAAATAGTATTGAATTAATATCTAGCTAGGGAGATTGTTTCATTTAATATTTAGTTATTTTTTTATTTATAAGTTTTATATTTACTTTCTGTAATTTTTAATTTTAATTATATGAAAAAGGTTTGATAAGATATCTATGTATTAGACTACATACCCAGGGGCAAATATATATATATATATAGATAGATAGATAGATAGATAGATAGATAGATAGATAGATAAATAGGGAGAGAGGGAGGGGAAAATGCTGATGGCGAGGGACGGGATCAAGGACGCCATCGTTTGCGAACTCTTTTGACATGGGGAGCCGCCCTGCATGTCGCCCTAGGGGAATGAGGAACCTTTCACCATTCTATTCGGCTTGAGGCTTCCCTTAAATGACTTTGAGAAGGGGGTGCTTACTCAGGCTGACATGGCCCCTTCCCAGCTCCATCCGCATAGTTGGGCCTTCCTTAGGGCTTTCCAGATCATCTGGAAGGTCCTCGGGGTGGAGCCGTCGTGCAATGTGTTTTTTTATTTCTTTGAGTTGAAATAAAATAACCGATCTAGTTGGGCGTCCTCGTATAAGTTCAAGGACCACTTTTATAAGGTGAAGGGGTCGATTCCTGAGAACGAGGTACTAGTTGGTTTCCCACTTTATTGGGTGGAGAAACCAAATTATGGTGGGAGGGGCAGATGAGGAGTCATTATTAAAGAGCAAGAGGATGACAGTGAGGTGGTTGGAGGTGTCGGGCTTCCACCTGACCAGGACCGTGCTCAAGTAAGAGCATAACAGGATCAGCTTAAAAGATCATATGGGTATTAACCACATTTTTCCAGTCCTATTATTGCTTCTTTTGTCTGCCTAATGTCATCTTTTCTTTTTGTTGTTTCGCAGAGAAAATGACTATCTCGATGGAGGAGATGAAGAAGTTGTGGTAGGCCAAATAGGTACAACAATTCATCGTAGCACCATCCGTCGCGGTAGTGACGACACCAAAGGCCACGCAGAGCCAAGAAAACAACCGAGGTTGTCCCAAAGGAAGGCTAAGGAGGTCGCGGTTGAGAGCGACGAGACTCCCTCGAAGGCTGTGGGGGAGAACTTTGCTGTTGCTGCCAGGGAGGCAGGCAAAGACGCTCCTTCATTATGGGAGAGTGTCTTTGAGCACAACACCTTCGCTAAGGAGCAACTGGTTCTGAAAATCGATAAGAAGGTGTGGGCGAAGAAGAGCTTGTTGAGCATCTACAAGGAGCCGGAGGACCTTGCTCACATCTCGCCGTCTTGTCGATCGTCTGAGTGGATCATGTAGGGAGATTATGGAAGAGCAGAGGAAGCTGAAAAAGAAATTGGCCAAGTTGGGGGATGACCCAAAAAAGCTTAGGCTAGAAATGGGGGATCTGCATTGGCTAAAGGACCAAATTGCCTAGGAAAGAGGCTCCCTGAAGGAGGAATGCTAAAAAGCCGATTAGGATCTGGCCATGCTTCGAGAGGAGAAAGAGGAGGTGGCGGTGGCTAAGGCTAGCTTGGAGGATGAAGTGAAGCAGCTAACTGAGAGGGTGGAAGAGCTCAAATTAGAGGTGACGACTAAGTATATTGATGGATTCGATGCCGCCGAAAAGCAGGCTCGCATTGTGGCTCCTAATATGGACCTGTCAAAGATCGAATATTTTAAGAAGGTCGTTAATGGGGAGATCGTGGATCTCTAGAAGTATCTCCCTCTACCGCTTGATTCTTTTGCTTTTTTTCATTTTTTATGACTTCCTTTTGTTCTTTTGCATTTTCTTCTGTACAAGTTTGCAATTTATGGAGAAATGGAAGTAGTGTTTATTCTCTATGTGTTCGGGTTTTTAAAAAACTTCATACGTCTGTTGATCTTAATGAGATCGTTTAGTTGTATGTGGTGATAAAAAATGCAAGTAAACTTTTGGAAAACTTAGCTTATTCACTGAACTTTTAGATGTTTCATTTTTAACGTGATCGCAAAATCCAAATAGACAAATATATTTTTGGAAAACTTAGTTTATTTGCTGAACTTGTAGACACTTATTTTTAAGGTAATGTGATTGCAAAACCCAAATTGACTTAGATATTTTTGAAAAAAAAAAACTTTAACGAGGTTGTTCAATGCGTAAATCAATCGTTAACCTAAGTTTACTTTGATTAATTGTGGAGCTTCTTAATTTAGTTTATTTGCAGAACTCATAACTTTTAACGAAGTCGTTTGATGCGTAAAGTGATTGCAAAACCTAAACAAACCGAAATAACTTGTTATCCCTTCGGGCTCGACCGACAAGGTAACTGCTAGTTGCCTGGGGAGTGCTTTTAGATGACCAACAAGGTAACTCTTGTTTATCTTGGGATCAATTTTAGAAACCAGCAAGGTGACTCTTACTTACCTTGGGCTCGTGTAGGACAGCCAACAAGGTAACTCCTATTTACCTTAGGCTCGTGTAGGATGATCAGCAAGGTAACTTCTCTTTACCTTGGGCTTCTGCAGGACGACCAACAAGGTAACTCCTATTTATCTTGGGCTCGTGTAGGACGACTAGCAAGGTAACTCCTGTTTATCTTGGGCTTGCGTAGGATGACTAGCAAGGTAACTCCTGTTTACCTTAGGCTCGTGTAGGACGACCAACAAGGTAACTCGTGTCTACCTTGGGCTCGTGTAGGACCACAAGCAAGGTAACTTCTATTTACCTTGGACTCATGTAGGATGACTAGCAATGTAACTCTTGTTTACTTTGGGCTCGTGTAGGATGACTAACGATGTGCCTCATGGATGCATCGAAATTGGTGTTTTTAACTTATGCGTGGAGAAAATATGGAGGTGCAAAAGCATCACAATAGAAGGCAATAGCCCAACTATGTTGGCACCCAACCCCTAACCATCGTCTGCAACAGCTCCACCCTTGTTCCATTAATAATATAGTTTGAGTACATAAGTGGCATATAGGAAGAAATGCGAGAAACGAAAAAGGGAAATGCAATTGAAGGAAAGAAAAAAAAAGTAATAAAGAAAAAGCATATGAAATGACTAGCTAAAATAGAAGAGGAGACTAGAAATATTCCATGTGTGGGGGATTTAGCCGCCATCCATAGTTTTGGGGTGGTATATACCCTTCCCGACAACTTCCTGGATGCAGTATGGGCCGGTCCATTTGGGTGACAGTGTTGTTGTGAATCTGGTTTGGTTGGGCCTTCTTCAGGACGAGATCACCCTCGGAGAAGTGGCATGGGTAGACCTTGGTGTTGTATCGTGCCTCTGTCCGTTGCTTTGTGGATGCGTTCTTCGGCCTCGGCGGCACGTGCGCACCCCTCTTGCACTTCTTGGCTAATTTCGTTCATCTCATATAGAAGTTGGTCCAAAGTCATCAACCCAAAGGTTCACGCCTCCATACATCGAGTTCGTACCATGATGGTTGAAAAAAGGTAAGGTTGTCGACTTCAGTTTTACCGACTCCTACTGTGGTTGCCAAAATGTTCTTACTGAGAGTCGTTGGGTTGTGCATCGATGGGGTGTTTAAGTCTCAACTGTTAGAACTGAATCCTGTAGAAGATGATCTCTCTCTCTGTCACTTTGATTGTGGCGTGGGGTGTCCATGAGAAATCTGAAGTCGTGGCATCGCGTCCTGCCACCTAAGTCGTGATAAGGTGTTCACGGCAAAAGCGGAGACATAACTGCGCAAGTTAAGTGGAGATTCTAGTCGGGCATCGTGGGTCAGGTCATCCTCCAACCTGACTCAGTCCACTAGAGTTCGGTCGGCACTAGGGATCGGGTCGTCATCCGAACCGACCCAGTCCAGATATAAACATGGGTTATGGAGGCAGAGGTTGTAGGTTCGAATCCCACCTTTGACAAAGTAGTTTGTTTTTTAATTTTCAAATAGGTATAAGGGAAATTCCCTTTATTAATAGTACAGATAATATATATATATATATATATATATATATATATATATATATATATATATTATAGATTATTGATAGTAGAACATTTATAGATGTTGGATATAAAGGTTTAAAATACTTTTTTTATAAGGTTACAAAGTTAATCTAGTGATAAAGTTTACTTTTTAGCAGTAGAGGTTGTGGGTTCAAATACCTCCTTTGACAAAGTAATTTACTTTTTTAATTTTTAAATATGTATAAGAGTAGAATATGTCTTTTGAAAAATGGATATCAAAAGAGGAATCCCCTTTATTAATAATATAAATGAAAGATAACATAAATGTTTTTGAATGCCTTCTACCAATGTAATAAACATCCTCACTTTCTTATTCCCATAAATGTTGAATGATTTTGTAAACCAAATGTCTCTTATAATCTCATACAATACATGGAAATTTATCAATCTTTTTGCAATCAGCTCATTCTTTCGCTTTTAGTTGTTTGTATGGATTTCATTTATTATGCATATCTTAAATTATGAATGGTTAGACGTCAAATAATTATCCAAAAATGCAATTAAAGTTCTTATTATTTTCAATACGTCTAGCAAATTGAACACCAAATTGCAGAATGGGTGGGAGTGGGAGATAAAGAAGACAACAATGATAAATTTTACGAAACAAAGATTGTTTATCAGATAACTTTAGGTTATAGTTCTAGTTCAACATTAACTGAAAGTACGTCAACTATTAAGAAATGGAATAGAAATCCGGAAGTCAAAAATAAATTATCTTACATTGATGATACCAGTATTATCTTATTCATCTGTTTACATTTACATAAAATAACTTTCAACTTACAACATTATGCATCAATGCTGGATACATAACTATAAAGCTAAAAAGAGAATAAAATGAAAATATAAAGAATCTTTCAAGTTGCAAGTTGCGAAAAGAGTTCAATCTATCTATCTCTTTTGGAAGTTAAAGGTCTTGATTGCAAGGGCAAAAATAAATGCAAAGAGAACCGCAATGCCAGCAACCACGACTGCACAAACTCCAATGAAGTCATGTTCCATACCATAATAATCTTCTATGAAAGATTTCACAGACAGGCCTCCTTCAGATGTCATTGTCTCTGTTATATCTCCAAACTGAGATGCAACTAATCCATATAAGGTCCAAGCCACTGGACATGCCCAATAATACCATCTCCACCACACGGGAATGCTCTATTGAAAATGGAAAAGAACAATAATTAAGCATAAATATACATTATTGTTGTGTACATCCATTGAAACCATATCCCTTCTCAATGTATTTAACTACTTATTTAAAGGATGGAAAAACTTACAGGTCTTGGAACAACAAATCCTGAGAAGAGATTCCAAATTGCATAAAATGCAGCAGCCACGATGGAAGCAACATGGTGGTTAGGTGTCACTCCCACAGACATCATGCCGTAGAAGGTGAAGTACAACAAAGTGAAGTACATGAAAAATAGATACCAAAAGAATTTCTCTGCAGTCCACTCAAATCCAATCATGGCATAAACTATTAGACCGTATGTCACAGCTTGAGCAAAGACATAAGGTAACTCTACCAAAATCTGTGACAAAAAGAAGGGAGTTTGTTAAAATGATCAATGTATGCAAATTGAAGTACTAGTAATTTATGTTTCATAATGTTGATGTTAGTTACCTGTGAAAATGCATAGGGTAACGCAGAATACATTCCCGCAGCCTTTTCTCTATAAAAGACAGTTCTTTCAACTGCTACCACTGGTTGTACAGAGGAAGAATTTTGTACTCCGAGGAAGAGAACAGCAGTAAACATGGACCCTAAAGCATTCAACAGGTCTCCTCTTGTTGAACTGAAAAATTAAGAAAAGGAATTAAAACTCGATTGAAATTTCAAAGATGTGATAAAATATATAATGTGGCCTTTCTTTTGTGAGAAATAATAATTTATCTTAAAACATTACTAATCTTTTACTTACCGTTTGCCTCCCAGGTCCCAGAACATTGTTCCAAACATCAGGGCTATGAAAACAGTGAAGAAATACCTCACAGCTGTATATGGTGGATTACGCCAATATGACAAACGTTGCTTCCATAAGCAAGCTTGGCACTGAACCAAGAATGATTGAGAGTATTGAGTAGGGAAATGAAGATCCTTTGAACCAGGAGCAGGATGACCCAGTTCTTGTATAAGCTGCTTGTTTCTCCTGGAAAGTCGTGAAAACTTATTTAAGCATCAAGTAAACAAGGATGACAATCATCAATGTAGTTAATCAATTCAGAGATTGGCCTACCTATATAGATCAGAATTCTTGTACAAGGTAGTAAAATCAACGCCTAAACTAAGTTCTTGTGCTGTTGTTGTAACTTCCAACATCCAAGTAGCAGGGTTATATCCATCTTTGATTTTGCTCACCCCTTCAATGCTCTGGATAGTTGAAATTTTTGGAAATTTTAATATTTATTGTCAAGATTTATAGTCGTTCACTTAATAATATTGAATTTAAGTACTAATTTACCTCAAAATACTTGATCAAATGACTAGAGTGACGACCCAGTGGCCCAACGTATATTTCTTGTCCTCCACGCTTCATTAAGAGTAGCTGGAATCACATATAAAATATCAAGTTAGATTGAATCCTCATCGAGAAAGATATTAATAATAAGACAACATTTATCACTGTCGTCACTCACCTCATCAAATGCTTCAAATATGTCAATGCTAGGCTGATGGATAGTGCAGACAACAGTTCTCCCAGTGTCCACAGTATTCCTTACTGTTCTCATAACAATTGCAGCAGCTCTTGCATCTAACCCAGAAGTAGGCTCATCCATGAAAATTATGGATGGGTTAGCCACTAATTCAACTGCAATAGTCAACCTCTTGCGTTGTTCAGTTGAGAGACCACTCACACCGGGCAATCCGACCAGTGAGTTCCTTAATGGCTTTAGCTCCACTAGTTCCATGACTTCTTCGATGAACATCTGCAATCATTTGTCAAATCCAAAAATTTTGAACAATCAACCTCTAATAAGAGAAAATCACTTAGCTAAATTAATAGCATAAACATTTTCATTTTTCCTACTAACCAACCTTTCTGCTGTTGGAATCGACACTAGAAGGCAAACGAAGCCATGCTGAGTAGAGCAACGATTCATAAACTGTAACATGAGGTGAGTGGATGTCATTTTGCTCACAGTATCCAGATATACGAGCAAATGTTTCTTGCTTCTTAGGGTACCCAGAAACTTTGATGCTTCCTTCAATATATCCACCAGTTTTCCTACCAGCCAAAACATCCATCAAAGTAGTCTTCCCAGCTCCACTTACACCCATCAAAGCTGTGAGGACACCAGGCCTGAATGCGCCACTTACACCCTTCAAAAGCACCAATTTTTCCTCTTGTACACCTTGTTCCTTCATTTCCTGCCATTTGAAATTAAGAGTTAGAAATCAAAATTGTTTTACGCTGAGGCAAAGTTAAAATGTTAGAAATCCAATTGTCAAATTAAAAAATTTGAATGTGCTTTACTTGTGGCATGTCAACAGAGTATATGATTTCATCAAAGGTGATAGAATGTGGTTCAAAAGGAAGAACCATTCCTTTTTTATTTTCATGGCTACCCTCAACAACAGAATCAGCTTTTGCTGAACTTTCTGCAAGACAATTGGAAATATAGTCGATGAGTTGGGGTATATTAAATTTTTTTAATAAATAACAATGAATATTCTTGCCATTGAGTATTGATATATATATATATATATATATATATATATATATATATATATATATATATATATATATATATATATATATATATATATATACACACATAAAAGCAATAGCTCTCACCTATGCCTGGTAATTCAACTTCTGCTACTGCTCGTTCATTAGGTGTATTTGCTTGTGGTTCTTCTTCAATTATTGTTGCTTGTGGTTTATCAAATGCTGTACATTCAGATGCATACCAATTAACAAAACCTATAATTTCTGAAAGGATACTCAAGTACAACTTATGTGAAAAGTACTCACGGCCAAGGAATTCGAGAGCAAGACCAATTATTGCATTGAGAAGGAACACGAATCCAACCAGTGCCCCCAAGCCTAACCAATACCAATATGATTCTGTGAAGAACGCACGCGAATTCAGATATTCAACTCCTAAATTATAGGAGGCCTGTTGTTTGAGAGAAAAGAAATCAGAATTTCACTTTCTTGGCAAAAAAATTTACACATTCTAAAGTTGCAAGTTCAAGAAATTACATTGTGCCAACTGTTTCCAAGAAATTCATTGCCCATCAAAGCGTTTTGCCCGTACATTAGAGGTGAAATCCAAAAACCCCAAATCCACCAGCTTTTGATATCCTCTGTGCATTGGCAATGAAACGTAGAAGAGCATTAGCTTAGGTTTGCTCATTATGATAGTAATACAACATTTTTTTGTCAATTTTTGTGTTAACTGAGCTTACCTTTTGATAAAATGAAACCACCCAATGCAAGAAGCGTGAGAAGTGCAAAGGATCCAAATGTGTTGGCAACAATCATGTTTCTACCCAATGCTGCAATAGCTCGAAATAATCCAGAAGCCATCTGGCTGATAAATAATAACACAAGGTACTGTTTGAAAAGCCTGCACAAAATTCAACAACTCACATCATTAAGTAACATTCAAATTAATAGAAGCAACAAAATTCACTTTTTCATTACTTTTAAATGCAGTTGCTTTACCTCCCAACATTTGGATCAAATCCAATAACATAATAGGTGAGGAATACCCAAAGAGCAACTTCCACTATTGTAATCGGAATCTTGAGAATCCACGAAGGAATAGCATATGCCCAAGAGGGATAAAATAAAAGGTCTCGTTGCTTGTAAAAAACAGGAAGCTTAGCAATGGTCATAGAAATCTCAGAAAATCCGTTAAACATGATCGTTACTAATGCAAAAAAGATAGCACCAGCGTAAACACCAGCATCATCTAGATTTTCGTGATGCATCTCTGTTCGAAAAAACACTGTCAATGCAATTAACGCCATGACGAAAAGCTGGACAGCATGAAGAGCACAATGGTAAGTGTGTGAAATTAAATAATCATATAAATGAAACATAGTATGTAGTTTTTATGAATACAATACAAGGTAGAAGTGTCGAACTAACCTGACATAGCTTGAAGATGTAAACAAATGAATTCCTTTTCATAAGCAAATACTCGCGTGTGAAGTTTGCCTTTAACAACTCCTTCTTGTTGATACCATACTTTTCAATGGTTAATGCAGCAGGATGGCTCTTCGTTTTGTCAAATGGAACTGCAAGCTCTTGTCCAAGTTTCCTACCAACATGGAATGATTGAAATGCCTCGGCAAATTGAGTAACTGTGACAAATCTGTAAGGTTGATCTCTGCGCACCCAATATTGTGCTTGATCATTTTTGGAAGTCACTTCTTGAAGGAAATCAGCAACACCTTTCCTCTGGGGGCATCTAAAACCCATAGACTCAAAGAAGTCTAGAACATATTCACGAGGACCATGGTAAACAGTTTGGCCATCAGAGATCAAGATAATATCATCAAAAAGTTCATAAGTCTCTGGTGCTGGTTGGAGTAAAGATATAACAGCAGTTCCATTCAGAATGTGAACATATTGTCTGAGAGAGCTCACAATCTGAAATGTGGTGGAACTGTCTAACCCAGTGGAGATTTCGTCCATGAATAAAGCATTTGCTGGTCCAACCAACATCTCTCCTGTAGTAACACGCTTCCTTTGTCCTCCAGAGATCCCACGTAACATTTCATCTCCCACCATAGTATCAGCACATATATCCAACCCCAAAATCTGTAAAATTAGAGTTAAATAATTCAATATCTTGACTTTCATAACAAACTTTAATGCATGTCATCACACTATTGAACTGAACACTGTTTAAGCATTACCTTCATCGTATAATCTGTTACTACGCTTGATTCCTGTCCTGCAGTTGCAGTTGCCTATTATATCAAGATATAATCAGATACAAAGATGGTATATAATATGTTTCTAGGGTTTCTTATTTACTTAAATAAAGATTAATAGGAGCTTCTTTTTGTCACCTTCATGTAGACATCAAGATCTGGGTCAGGTTTGATATTGGCTGCTTTCTCTCGTCTAGACAACTCAGCTAGCATGTCTGTGGTGGATAACAAAAACGATGACCAATCATGCTTAGGCTACTTATATATTATAGAAAAATGATACAATACACACCTAGTGAGAGAAAGAAAAAAGAAAGAATATATACGTATAGGATGAAAGAGATAAAAAGAAACAAAAGGTGTGGATAAGGTGTATAAAATAAAGACGTGTATATATATATATATATATATATATTATTATCCTATATTATATTATATTTTTGGAAAGTTTAAAAAGATGGTAAACATGGACTAACCATAACGTGATCCAACCCCTTGGCACCTTGCTGAGAAAGCCAAGGTTTCCCTCACAGTCATTTCTCCAATATGAACATCATGCTGGCTGATGTAAGCAGCAGTTCTCTGGGGAACAAACTCGTTCATTCCATGTCCATTGTAAGTCACTCTTCCAGATGTCTGAATGACACGTTAGTATCCGGGTTAGCTTTTCTTTTTCTTCTCATTCTTAATTTTAATAAAAATTGATATTGTATGTATTTAAGAGAAATGTTTTGTACCTTAAGACTTTTGTCAAGCTTTCCTGATAAGGCTAAAAGGAGTGTGGTCTTTCCTGAACCTGGAGGGCCCAGAAGCAGTGTCATCCTGCGAGGTTTGATAATCCCGCTAACATCTTTGAGAATAGTCACACATTTCTTTTTGCTTGGGATAATATGGAGCCTATTTAAAAGTCCCTACAAGAGCAATAATATGGAAAATCCGTGATGAGACTAATAGCACAGTAAGAAAACAAAATTGTATGAACGTCTATCCAAGAAATAAAAAACACAAACATAAATTACGATAAGTTGAGATGACTAATGTTTAAAATATAAAACACAGAAATATTTACATATAAATAAATAATGAGATTTTAATGAAATAAAATACGACTAACATAACAAATTAACTACAATGGTAGTGTACTTACCTATTTAAATAAATTTTCTACCATAACAAGACTAAAAAATAGCTTCAAATTTTTTTTTATAAATCAGTATGAGTCCATCTATATTGAGATATCGTTTTAAGTATCTGTATTATATATAAATGTGAATTTAAATTTTTAAGTAAAAATAATATTTTTTTAATCAGACACCTAACAAAAAGTGTTTGACATATTAGTGCAGTGTTCGAAATGTGTCTAACAAGTTGGTCTTGCATACCTCTATGACATTTGTTGTAGAGTTGATGAAAGAGGGCAAAGCTCTACTTCCGACAAAAGCCTCAGCCTCAATGTTAAGGTGCTCACATCGAACTTCAATAGTTGGAATATCAAGGCCAACTCTGAAGAAAAAAGAGAAAAAAGATGAGAGTCTAGAGAAGGTAATGATTGATGATCAAGAAGTTTTGTTGTGAAGTAATAAGTAACATACCTATCAATTCGGTCCCTGAGCTTCAACAATAACTTCTCATTATCCTCTTCAGCTACTTTGACCAACCTCTCAAGAAGTTTTTGTCTGTCTTGGAATGCAAGATCAGCAACATCGACTTCATTGGCAACTCCATGCGAAGCTGTCAACAAACCTTTCCTCAGACGACTGTAGGTAGGAAGCTTCTCAAGTGCAGCCCATTTCAGAGCTTCTTCATCATTCTCTTCACGAGAAGACTTTGAAAATACCTCCACACCACTGTTTCTCCAAACTGTAGAACTTCTCGTTCTCAAACTGTTACTTGCTTTGTATATGTCACTTCCCTCCATTCTTTTTCTTGCTGTTACCCTCCACCTTGTTTCTTCTTCTAGGTAGAGGTTACAACCAACTCAATGTTAAAGAATGAGTAACAAAAATGAAGGAGTATTCACTTTTCTCTTCCTCACAAAACATGTCTCTATTTATACTACCTTTCACCACAAAAGAACCATTCCACCTTCAAGAGTCCAACCAAGAAATAATAAGAAAATAAAGAAAAAATATGTAATAAAACAACACTACATACATCTCTGAAAGGAAAGTTCCACTCTTCTATGACCAAGTAATGAAGAGGAATTTTCTTTGTTGCTGAATCACCTACTCTAACTTATGCTACCAAATAAATATCCATTCCTTCCTATTAGAGTTTATTGGTGACGGGTAAATATTTTACACCTCTCAATTCATCAAAAATCATTATTTATAGGGAAACACTTATTAGAGCAAAACAGTTTTGGTGATAATATACAGCAGAATCATAAATCAATATTATTCAAAAGTTAAAAATTTATTATAATAATCTATGATTGGGTCATGATATACAATTGTTTGCTATGTTTGTACATTACCAATTAATCTTCTCTTATTTCAAATAAGTTTTATGTTGTTTTAATAAATTGATTTTTCAATATTTTTAATATATATATATATATATATATATATATATATATATAAATAATTATTCTTAATTTTTAGATTTTTAAAAGAAGAATGATGAGATGAATGTTAAAGAAAACAACTTTTACATATTTTCTTTTTTTAATGAATCTTTGAAAAATGTTGAGATTATATAATTGAGGAGATAATTTTGTAATTATAAAATAAAAATGAAAAGCAGAAACAGTAAGCAAAAGCACAAATAACCGAATCCTAGAAGTATTTTACATTATCAATTAATAAAATAATATGGTAAACAAGATTTTTCAAATATTATACACTTATCATATTATATACCAATTTATAATTAAATAGCAATGTAAAATTTCTTTATAGTGTAAGTACATATATTGCATATCCTTGAAAATAGTTACGAGAAACTAAAAATAATAAGCATCGTCTTAAAATTAATATAAAAATTTTATTGAAATATATTGTTAAGAGGCGTAAAATGCACGATCATGGATTAGTCAAGACTTTTGGAGCTTGACCACTGTGGTTGTAACTGTACATAGGTTTAAGTTTCCTGCACGAGACAAGAAAAATTCGTTATTTTTGGTTTTATTGTCTGATAAAAGAAATGCAAGACACCGTCTGAAAGTGAAATATGTTAATTAATTGTTAGCAAGAACGACACGGGAAAAATCCTTCCTGATAATTTTGGTGAAAATAAAAAACAATAGTTAAAATATTCAACTAATAAATTATATCTGCATAGAAATAATTCATTTTTTAATATTATTGATAGTTGGAGTTTCATCACGTGTAGGAGTTTCATTTCGAAAACATATGCGACGTATAGGCAACTAGAAAAATCAAAACCTTGACATTTTGACTTCTAGATTGATAAAAATGGGTCAGCAAAATTGATTATCTGCGCTGAAAGAGTCTTAGGATCAATTTCAACTTCTAGATAGATAGTACTCGACTACAAAAATGTTAAATTAAAAAGATCTAGTAGAAGTACTTTTCCATTTAATGTTTGACACGGAATCTGACATCAAGCATGTGTGAAATATCTCTATGATACGTTAAAGTTTAGTTGTTTAGGATTGTTAGAATTAATTATTTATTTTCATTTTCTATTTTATCACTTATCACATCCTACTTTCATTAATTTTAATATTGTTAATGTCAAATGGTTATTATTGTGTTCAAAATATCCCAAAAGAAAGTTTACCAAAAGGAATTGACCAGTCTGCCCCAATTTACACATTTAACCAAGGTCAGGTCTATCCTTAACCAGTTCGACAGTTTATCTAAGATGGACTTATACCATCACATGGAAAAGTCGAAATTATCCCTTACAGGTTAATGATAAAACCTTAATTATGCAAACTCAAGCCCACAAAGGTAAACATATAAATAATAGAACACATGCACAAGTTTGATCACTGAATTATTATATTACTTTCATGTTGACATATTGTACTTTCGAGTGCATTAGTCAACTCCTTTTTAACTTGAGCATCGAAGTGTTTTGCCGGTACACACATGTACTAACTTGGAGAAACTACTAGATTGGAAGCTTGACACACCAAGGAGGAAGACTTGTTCATGTGCATGAACAGTTGGCACCCACCATGGGGTCGAGTAAGTAAATACCTTTGGTCTCGAAGAAAAGCTAGAATTAGCAACATGATGGTTCAGATGAGAAGCAACGGATCATCGGGGCCATAATCAAAGAAGTTCAGATCGAAATAGACAAGGAAGAGACTACAGGAGTAATGATAGAAGAAGTCGCAACTGGTGACAGAAACTACTCGGATGACCCACTAGGATAGGGGAATGAAGAGAGTAATCAACACCATCTCGGTAGGGTTTGCAGGGGGAAGAAGTACCTCTTTGACCCAAAAGAGGCACCTTCATCATGTCAATACTGTTAATGCAATATGCCAACATGGGGGCCCTAATATACCTGAAATAACATTCACCGACAGTGATGCAATCTGACCCAAGACCCTTGAAGGATACATGAAGAAGCTTTATTCCATTTTATAAACTATAATTTAGGACTTTTTGTGATTTTGTAGAATTTGACTTTTTAGTAGGTTGACTCCTAAAGTCAACCTTTCCTTTTGATCATTGTATTTAGGTCACCCCCTTAGTTTTTAGGTCACCTTTTATTTCTTAAACATACTATAGTCATCATGCTAGAGTTTGCTAATGATGGGCTAGCTTTTAGAGAAGATGATCATGTGATAAACTCACCTCTCTCATTATGGGCACTGTAAGGACCTGTTTATTTAATAGGTCATAAATTTGAAGAATAAATAGTGAAGAGAATTAAATTTAATTTTATACTTAAGTTACTAATTGAATTGAGGTGTGATGATTTTATTAATGATGGTAGAAGTATGAGCGATGATGAGAATAATTATTTTCATAAGGATGTAATTGAGTTTCAAGATGTTTTTGGAGAATACGTTATCGGAAGTGAGGGGGTTGCATTTAGCAAATTATTTTTACTAAATACACCCACATTCCTTCTTCTTTCTTCTTTCTTTCTCTCCATTGTTTCTTCTTCATGTATCATCTTTCTTTCTCTTTCTCCACCATTTTAAGTTTAATGTATGTATATGTATACGCATTTAGACTTTTTTGAGAAGGTTGAGTGTATGAATTGATTAAGATTGTAAGCTAGGTTTTAAGTATCTTATAATGACTGGTGTTAGGTTATGGTGAATTATGTATTATGTTTCAATTGAGAAATGCCATGATATGCATCTGTGAGTATAAATTAAGTATTGGTTATGTTTTTTACTATGAAAGGGCATGTAATGTGTCGATAATATGTTATGAATGTGTTAAGTGATAAAGAGTATGTATATGTGTGATTGAATAGCTGGGAACATGTTTGAGTATTATGCAATAGAGGTTCTATTATCTACAGGGTCCTCGTTGGGCAAGTTATCCTAGGTCCTGCTAACCGACGAGGTTCGTTTGGCGAGTTGGAATTGTGTGTACTATGTTATATATATCACTTGAACTTTGAAATTGTTGTGATATTTTTGTAATATTGAGTATGATGTATTGAAAATTTTATATCTCATTATTTTGGAATATAATTTGTAAGTAAATAGAATAGCGAAGGGAAATAATAGTGTAAATAGTATAAATATTTTGGGATTTTACAATAATGGTATCAAAGCAGTTCATTCATGTACACGAACTTGCGAGGAATAGGTTTTTAATGCTTATGAGTGTGACTTATTTGCTGGGTGATTTTATGAAATGATTGTGAATGAGGAATTATAGTATTTTTTGTATGTATAATGTGATTTCTTGACTAAATTTAGAATGTATTGTGTTTAATGTTGTTTCAAAGGGAAATGATTTTCATTATATGTTTTTATTAGAAATGATCGCTTGTATGGGCAATGTGTTTCTTTTATTGTATCTATGATTAAGCAAGATGAAGTTGTTTGGAAGAAAGGATTTGCAATAGTATTGTGAGAGGCACCCTCAGAATTCTATTGTAATGAATTTTCTTCAAAACATCAACTTATTGTGAGATGTCCCCATAGATGGTTTTGTTCTTATTTTTCGAAATTGTGATGCTATGAGTTTATTTTCATGAGATAAGAAACGAAAAAGATGTAAGACCACAAATGGTAAAATTTAATTGAGTAAATGTAAGTTCAAGGTCTAGCTTGATCAATTAGTTTGGATGAAGATGGACATAATCCTGGAAATGGATTGGTTAACTACCAATTACTTATTGATAGATTTTACTCGTCATGTCTTAGTTTTCCTTAATGCTAGATTATTGGTTTCGAGGAGGGAGCTTGGTGTTTACTGTTCTTTTAAGTTTGGGAGTCAAGTTGGTTCAAATTATGAGAGGTAGGTTTGATTAAGGTTTTTCCAAAAATGGTTCTAGAGCAAGTACTAGAATTGCATCAAGGGTTGAAAGCTAAGTTGTTGTAGATGTGATTCTAGAGGAGAAACAAGGTTATGTAATTCATTATTATTTGGCATTACTCGTCATGTCTTAGTTTTCCTTAATGCTAGATTATTGGTTTCGAGGAGGGAGCTTGGTGTTTACTATTTTTTTAAGTTTGGAAGTCAAGCTGGTTCAAATTATGAGAGGTAGGTTTGATTAAGGTTTTTCCAAAAAATGGTTCTAAAGAAAGTACTAGAATTGCATTAAGGGTTGAAAGCTAAGTTGTTGTAGATGTGATTCTAGAGGAGAAACAAGGTTATGTAATTCATTATTATTTGGCATTACTTGAGTCGGTCAAGTTAAAGAGGTCAGTTGGACACTTCCCTGGGACAAAATAGGCGATGGAATCCAATAAATCGCTAAGAAGATGGATGATACTATTAGTGCACGAAGATAGTGAGATTGTTTTACAAACAACTGGATCAGTTAATCATCAAGAAAAAATGTTTGTGGCTAAGGAAGGTTAGTCTGATGGATCAATGATGTGGAGTCAAGATATTTCCTAAGGTTACTACGAGGTTTGGATGTCATTATATCAATGCGAAAAAGAAGGATATGTGTAAGAAAATTATTTTTTTAACTTCAGAATTAACACTAAGTATGTGGTGATGTTGTTTGGAGTGACAGATGATTCAATTGTATCAAGAGCAACTGGGAACACTAGTTGAGCTTTAGAGGAAACAACAGTTAAACAAAAATTGACTAAGTGTGAGTTTAGTGGAAAGAAATGAAGTCTTTGAGTCAGGTGATGCCAGTTGAGAAGATGATAATTAATCCTACTATGGTGGGAGTAGTAAATAATGAATGTGTCTGAAGACCGTATTAGAAAGCAATTGTTTATACTCAGTCTATACTATTGGAGATTCAAAGAAGAATTCCAGAAGGTAGTAGCAACTTCGATCTAACTTATTAGTAAGGATCAACCTTTTGATTTGGATCGATGATTATGAGTGGAGTTTGATGTAGTTGGAACTTATGTTTCAAGGCAGTCGAAGATTTAAGAGTTGATATTTCTTTTGATCAATTAGAGTTGAAGGTGAACCAATAGTGGTGAATGAAGTTTTGAAAAGACTACGATTCCAATAGGTGAACTCATTGTAGAAGATGAAGTTACAGAAGAACCATTATTGAATGCAATGCTAATCATCTTTGTAAAAAAAAGGATGACGTTATAGAGTGATATTTCCTTTAAGATGACTGGGAAGTGGATCAAAGAAATTTTGGTTGTAGATGTCAAACCAGATGAAAGGGCTGGAGAGGAAGAAATAATGCAAAAGGTTAGAATTAATGGGTGGAGTTAACTTCAAATATACGTTGTTGTGGTATAATCGCAGTGGTTAGCAAGTAGAGATTTCCTTGGAATGATCAAGGAAATATAAATGGAGATCACAATTTAATTAGGTTGTCAAGTTGCTAAGTTCAATCAAGGAAAAATATTTTAACATGAAGAATTATCGTGTTTTGAGATTTCAAGAAGTCAATTTTTATGAAGGTTGTTAAAAAGTATCTTAAGATGAAGAGGTGAAGTTGTAATTTGATGACTTAAGCCATGAGTGGAACACATTTCAGATAAGGTAGGCTCAACTTTGTTGTTAATGTAAGCAAGGTCTTGATTTGGGGAAATTCATGAGTTTGCATGTGAGCAATTGAATTATTGGTGCTTCGATTATGCTATGTGACTTTTGAAAACCATTCATATTACTTTGACAATGAAATGTTTGTATTGACTAGTAATTTGGAGTCTTCTGAGACATTGAGTCATATGAGATGTTGATTTGTTAGTATATTAGAATTTGTAATTTTGTGGTAGAGAAGCTATGGGTAAAGTTTAACAGGATAGCCAAAGATCCTTAAATTCTTCACATTAGAGCATGTGAGGGTAGAATTGGAATTAAAGGCCAATATCTTTAACCTGCTACTAAATCCCATGTTTAGATATCATACCATACCAAAAATGATGAGTGTTAGCTATCAAAGTTGAAACTATCCAGTTAGAGTTGAAACTATGCATTTTAGGTACTTCAAAAGTTGCCAAAATGAGAAAAAGGACAACTTTGGCATTACATAACTTTTTGTGTAGGAGGAACTTTGGAACAAAATGTTTTTCCAGAGTTTTGTATTACCAAAATGTAGTTGCTCGCCAAATGTTGTAGTCAGTGGATTTGCGTAACTCATTTTGGACCCCTAGGTTCATTTTGAAGCAAAACTTACTCATATAGTGACATGAAAAGGCTAACTTTTGATCCAGGATGAATTTTAAGGTGAGATCAGTTTCTAAAACCTTAGTTTTTGGTTTAAAAAAATCTATTTTGGGGATTTATGAGAGTTCTTCCTATGGATTTCAGTTTCACCTTTGAAAACCACTTAGTTTCTAAACTATGCATTTACCCGAAATTGAAATGGGCATCACTTTCAAATTGTTTGTGCTTTTCTAGTGAAACAAAAGCCCATATATTTTTTTAATACCATCTATATCTTTTTTGGGGTCTTTTATCAGTTTGAGTATTTTTACAAAAAAGTTGGTCGTAAACCTGTTTTCTAGAAAATAGAATCTTTTACAAACTTGTGAAGGGCGTCCTAACCGCTTGGCGGAATGGAGTCAAATCAAAGTCGTTAGGTCGCATTTGATGTATAAAAAATCTATTTTCAAGTCTTAGAAGGTTTCAAGTTGTGTATCAAAACTAGTGCAGAAAACTGATTTGAAGAATTCCCAAAAACTACAAACTTTTGGTGTGCATAATTTTCAAGTCGTAGCTCCAGTTTGGATTAAATCAAAACCTATGTTCTTGATTTTTGGTATACTAATCTCTATTTGGTCCTTTGAGTGGTTTAATCACATCTTGGTGGTATTCCTTCCTAAAACTGCCTTTTGAAGAACCTAATTTGAAGGAGATTCTTAGGTGGAAGTCTATTCAGTTGACGTATAACTTATCTTAGAGCTAGTTACTACCACGTATGTGATAGAAGAAATGGATTAACAATAAGAAGGATGTCTTTTGATGGAATTGAGGATATTAGATATAGTGATGAGAGTATGATAGAAGCAAGATAGAAAGTGGTGAATTAACTAGAGTATGAATAAGTGAGTTTGTCGTTTCAGTTTATTTTACACTTAGCACATGTTTTAGGATGCATATTCTTTATGTTGGGAGTATTGTAAGGACCTTTTTATTTAATAGGTCATAAATTCATAGAATAAATAGTGAAGGGAATTAAATTTAATTTTATACTTAAATTACTAATTGAATTGAGGTATGATGGTTTTATTAATTATGGTAGAAGAATGGGAGAAGATGAGAATAATTATTATTCTTTTGTTTCAGAAGGTTTTAATTTAGTTTCAAGATGTTTTTGGAGGATACATTATGGTGGAAGTGAGGGGGTTGCATTTAGCAAACTTTTTTTTATAAATACACCTTTATTCTTTTTTATCTCTTCTTTCTCTCTCTCCATTGTTTCATCTTCACGTATCATGTTTCTTTCTCTCTCTCCACCGTTTTCCTTCTTTTGTTGTCGTGAAATATGTTGGTTTGCATGGTCGACTTCAGGTCAACAGAATCGAATGTGGCCTCTTCCATTGGTCCTGATTCTAAGAGGTGGCCATGATAGGTATGTCTTATCGTAATTTTCTAACCTTTTTTTTATAATTTTTTATCTTTTCATTTTCTTTAAAAAATGATTTATTTGAAAATTCTAATTTTCTTTTGTTCTTGTTGAAATTGGGATTCTTGTCAGGTTTGTATGTGATTTCTTGGGTTGATTCTTCCCCTTATGTTTTAATTGGCTTTTGACGGAGAAATAGGTAAGGGAAGTTAGATCTTTGATTTTAATTAGAGAAATTATGATTTAATAGTTGAGAAGTTAATTGATTTTGAGCAACTGAGCTTTTGATTATATGATTTGATGTGATTGAGGATTTGAGTTTTGTTCTTGAATTGGGTTATGATTGAATTGATTGATTTGTAATATGAAATAATTTGAGATATATGATGTATTGCATAATTGATACTTATTATGGAAGTTATGCTTGATTTTCAATTGGATGATTTACTGGATAGTTTAAATGTGGCGGTTACAATAAGGTAACTTAGCTTTGGTTGAATTGACTCTCTGTGATTGAAATTGAATTTGTTTGAATGATGATGATATATTTGGATTTGTGATATAGTATATATTGTTGAAATGCATGATGAAGAATATATTTATTAATGTTGGTTGCGAGCAGTTATAGTCAAGTAAGTTAGCCTTGGATGATATGTTTGGTAGGGTACATTGATGTTAGGGACAAACTAAGGTCAGTGTAATCCAAAGTATCAGATATACAAGGGGATATTTCTGTGATTTACATTGTGGTCCTAGCACCAGATATGCAAGGGATTCCTAAAGGACATACTTAGACAACGAGTGTGTGTCTTAGAGTGTCAGGTAAACACTAGACATCAGTTTGTGGTTGTAAGATGAGTATTTCTTATATTTAAATTAGTGGTAACGCAGTACAGCTTAGACGCTTATTGCCAATTCGAAAGGTCTTAAATTACCTCGATGTCTGAACTCAATGTAGATTTTCCAGAATATGTCATGTCTAAGCATGTTGTTGTGTGAAAACCTTGTATTCAAGGGAATAATATAAGTGTGTTTGATTTGATTGATTGTGATATTTAATTAATGTGTGATTGATTGGTTGCTTGTGTTTATGTTCAGGTGGAGCGTAAATTCGATTGATTGGTTGTTAGTGCTTATGTTCAGGTGGGACATAAGACTGATTGATTGGTTGAGTTATCATTATTGCGATTAAAATTGGATATAAATGTAATTGTATGTTATATTTAAGTTTATGTTGATTTATATAGTTCATGAGCTTACCCTTGTATTATATGTGTATTTTGTATGACTGTGATGATCTTGCTTTTCACGAGAGTAGATATCAATGATGATTGTGGAGATCAGAACTAGCAGGGTTGCGAAGGATCATAGGCAACAATTGAAGTTACTTGTTTTGTAATAGAACTAGTTTAAGTTTAATGTATGTATATGTATACACATTTAGACTCTTTTGAGAAGGTTGAGTGTATGAATTGATTAAGATTATAAGCTAGGTTTAAAGTATGTTATAATAACTGGAGTTAAGTTATGGTGAATTATGTAATAGTTATGTTTCAATGGAGAAATGCCATGTTATGCAATTGCATTGTGTAAATTAAGTATTGGTTATGTTTTTTACTGTAAAAGGGCATGTGATGCATTTGTGTAGATAATATGTTATGAATGTACTATGTAATAATGAGTATGTTTATGTATGATTGAATAACTGAGAACAGGTTTTAGTATTATGCAGTAGAGGTTCTGCTATCTACATTGTCCTTATTAGGCGAGCTATCCTAAGTCTTGCCAAGTGATGACATTCGCTGAGCGAGCTGAAATTGCGTGTACTATGTTATATATATCACTAGAACTTTGAAATTTTTGTGGTGTTTATTGTAATATTGACTATGATGTATTGAAAATTTTATATCTCATTATTTTGGAATATAAATTGTAAGTAAATAGAATAGCAAAGGAAAATAATGGTGTAAATAGTATAAATATATTGCTACGTTACAGGGGCACCCCTCTTAAGCATGCTAAAAGCATGACTACTCAGTCTCTTAGTTGCAAGACACCACCCCTATTTGTCATGCCTTAAGCATGACTACTCTTTACCATCATTTTCTACTATTCACACCTTTTGTATCTAGACTAGATTAAGGGTACATTCTTAGTTGGTTATTGATGACTCATATTTTGAGCTTACATTTGTAGTCTTGTTGCATCTTCTAAAATCTTCTTTCTTCCTTAATTATTGCATTTAGCATGTATTTTTATTTTTCTGAATAAATAAGAGTTTTTGTAAATACTTACTATATGTTGTATTTTTACATTGTATTTTACATTTTTCTGTTTTGACCTTGTCTACTATTTTTGCCATAACGTTTTCTGTAGATATCCTTTTTGGCTTATTCTTTTTGCATTAGATTCCTGACTTTTGGGGGTTCCATTTAGACATATGAAGCATGGTGTTTTGAGTCTGGAGATAGTTTTAATAGATTTTAGAAGTTCGAGCAGATAACATAGTTTTTGTATAGGATTTATTTTTTTTTCATTTAATTTTGTTTTAGGCTCATTTTCGGCCCTCCTTGGCCCAATTCCTTTGGAGTAAAATCTAGGGTGCTGAGTGAGTGGAGCTAGTTTTAATAGATTTTAGAAGTTTAAGAAGATAGTATAGTTTTTGTATAGGATTCATTTTTTTCATTTAATTTTGTTTTAGGCCCATTTTCGGCCCTCCTTCGCCCAATTCATTTAGAGTAAAATTTAGGGTGCTAAGTGAGTGGAAGGGAGAGACTTTACAGGTTTCATTTGTACATTTTTCAATTTTGAGTCTAGAGCTAGTTTTAATAGATTTTAGAAGTTCGAGCAGGTTTCATTTTGTATAGGATTCATTTTTTTTGTATAGGATTCACTCAACACCCTAAACCCTAAACCTGTAATCCTATAACTTTTGTATAGGATTCATTTTTTCATTTAATTTTGTTTTAGGCCCATTTTCGACCCTCCTTGGCCCAATTCATTTGGAGTAAAATCTAGGGTGTTGAGTGAGTGGATGGGATTACAGGTTTCATTTTGTTTTAGAAGTTTGAGCAGAAAGTATGGTGTTCTGAGTTTGGAGGTAGTTTTAATAGATTTTATAAGTTCGAGCAGATAGTTTAGTTTTTGTATAGGATTCATTTTTTTCCATTTCATTTTGTTTTAGGCCTATTTTCGGCCCTCCTTGGCCCAATTCATTTGGAGTAAAATCTAGGGTGCTGAGTGAGTGGAAGAGAGAGACTTTACAGGTTTCATTTGTACATTTTGCAATTTTTAGAGTAGGGAGGGAGAAGATTTACTCTCTGCAGTTTTCATTTTCAGTTTTCCCAGTTTCCAGTTTCGCTTTTCCCTTTTCCTACAAGCTTTTGGTTTCCAGTTGAATGTTCATCCTCTCCTTTACACTCACGAGTTTGTTTCCTAACTTTGCCTTTTGATGATTACAATTCTTGATCAAGAACTGTATGTAGTGTGTATGATTCGATTGAATGATATAGCTAATAATAACAAGAATTCTAATTGATTAATTCATTTCTTGTAATGCAAGTTAGAACCAAATAAATTTTTTTATTTCAATTTATTTTGCAATTTTTTTTATTCAATTTCAGATTTGAATTTCTTCAATTTTCAGTTTATGGAATTTCCAATTTTGCAATTCCAATTTCCGGCAAATTTTTGTTGCTGTGAATTTCTTTTTCTTCATTTTCTATTTCCTACGAATTCTTGATATCTTTTTCTGCATTTCTTGATATTTTTTGTTCTTGTAATTCGATCTGCCATTTTTTTTATGTTCTTAGTTAAATTCAGTTTTTAGATTTTTTTTTTTTTTGTTTAGTTTCAATATTCCAACTTTTCTTTTAATTCAAGATCATAACCTCACCCCCATTATTAATTTGTTTTGAAAAAGTATAAAGCAAGAGATATATATGTGTTTCCTTGAGAGTCGATCTTGGTCATCCCTATATTGCATTTCTTTAAGGGGACTTTGTTGTTTTGAAAATCCTGGTGTGAGTTGAGCTTTGTCAAACTAGAGCCATTGTCGGGGACACACATTGTTTTGTCTCATTGTTAGTACTTTTTCTTTAATCTGTTTCTTTAATTGTAGTGAGTGTGATAATTTTTTGTATAGTAGTTCTTTAATTGTAGCGAGTGTGGTAATTTTTTGCATAGTAGTTCTTTAATCTTTCTTGATGCATTCACCCCTAGCTAGGAGGATAAAGGAAGACCTAGCAAGTGGAGAAGGAGGAAGACATCAACTCCTTTTGGTCCTCCTATGTAGATAGTCTTAGTTTGTGCCTTCTTGTTTAGGGCATAGTTCCTTTCCTTTCTTTGTATTTGGCTTTGACCGTGTATTTTGGCTTTGTTTCCTTTTAGTGTGTAACTTTAGTGCTTAAAGGGTGTGAGTTGACTAGTTGGGCTTTAGGAAGGTTTTTGGTCATGTAGTTCTTCTAAGAACACCCCAAAAATCATCTTAACACCTCTCTAATCAACTAGGAGACATATGGGTCCCCTTGTCCCCCCAAATTAGCGCCTAAACCTCTCTTTCCTCCACATGGCGGCTGAGTTGGCTTTCTAACCAACCAAATTGGAATTTGAATTTTGGAGTGTCATGTAGATCCCCTCCAAAATTCAAATAAAAATTAAGGGAGCATAGATCCACTTAATTAGGGCCTTGTTTGGATCTTCACTTTCCTTAATCATGTGCTAAGTTGTTTTTGCCTAACTAACAGATGATTAAGCCTCCTTGGGCCTTGATTAGTGAAGTGGACATCCACTCCCACTCCTAATCTCTCCTAGCACTATAAATTCATGCCTCCTCCTAACTTGTAAGCTTACACTTGATTTTATGAAATTGTGAGTTGCTTCTAAATTTGAGTGTCTCCTTTCTTTCTTGTTTAAGACAAAACTTCCTTGAGCTTTTATTATGAGACCTCTCTTTTGTGGCAAGCTCGTTCACCAAAGGATTATCTCCTCTTGAGTGGCGCCTCCACCTCCTTTTCTTTCCTTGTCATATGCCATTTCTAAAGCATGAAGAACCTTAGGAGTAGATCAAGGGAAAGGCATCTAGTGGATGCATAATTTCTATTCATCTTTCTATTCTTTAGAGTGTATTACTGATTCTATGTTAATCAATCCTTAATACTACTAATACTATTTTGAGAATCGTTGCATTGAATTTGGTTGTTAATTCTGTCTTGTGCATATTAGATATTAATAGTTGCCTCTGATTTCATCCTTGCAGAACTTTGGCTCGAAAAATCAAAATTGGGCATATTTTATATGCTTTTTGGGGTAGAAAACGATTTCCAATCCATTGCAACTTGCAACGCTAGTTGGGACTTCTCATAATTCAAAAGATCCCATGTTTTCTAGGACTTTTCAATTTTTTTCCATTTATTGATATATTTTTCTAGTTTTTAGGCCATCAATATAGAGCTATTCAAGTTAGAAATTCCAAACATTTTTGTGGTGTCTTCTTAGACCAATTAGAGATTTATCATAGCTTTACACCATCCATATCTTACATCTTCATGGAACATACTTTGTAAATTGGGACTGTACACTCATTTTGTGCATATTATTTTGTTGGTTTGGAATTTTTCTATTCTAACGCATGACTAGGTCTAATCCAAGCACGTTGTATTCCATACAAGAGGACACTGAATATGCTTTTGCAAGTCACTTTACTTCTCATCCAACAAACATGGGTACAGCCAGCCAAGAAAGGACCTTGAAGGAGTTAGCTGCCCCTGATGTTGGCTATCGGTCACTTTGCTTTCAAATGCCCAAGTTACAAGAGGGTGCAACCAGCTGTGAGCTGAAATCTGGCTTGATATATCTGCTGCCTAAATTCCATGGACTTGCAGGTGAAGATCCATACAAACATTTGATGGAATTCCATGTAGTTTGTTCTACCATGAGACCAGTAGATGTGCCTGAAGACTTTGTGAAGATGAAGGCATTTCCATTTTCATTGTGTGACGTAGCCAAGGATTGGCTTTACTTGCAGCCAACACCTATTACTACTTGGAATGACATGAAGAATAGGTTCTTGGAGAAGTTTTTCCCTGCATCCAGAACAACAGCAATATGAAAGGAGATCAATGGGATTAGACAGCTGCAAGGAGAAACCTTGTATGAGTATTGGGAGAGATATAACAAGCTTTGTGCAACCTGTCTAAATCACCAAATTAATGAGCAATCGTTGATCTATGAAGGATTATTTCCTATGGAGAGAAGCATGATTGATGTAGCTAGTAGAGGAGCTTTAATGGATAAGACTCCAACAGCTGCAAGGTATTTGATCTCCAACATGGTAGAAAAATCACTACAATTCAACTCTAGGAATGTGACCAGGTCTATGCATGAAACAATAACCAGTAATGCTCCTACAGTTGACAATCAGAGGTTAGAAAACAAGCTCACAAAATTAGCTTTATTGGTAAGGTAATCGGTCATGGGCCAAGCAGTGCAGCACACTCAAACATGTGGCATATGTGCAACTAATCACTACACCGATACATATCCTCAACTACAAGAACCATGCAGTGCACTTTCTCAAGTCGTTGCAGGAATTCATTCTCCATTTCACCAGTAGCAATAGTAGTACAATCCCTTCTCAACTACATATAATCCAGGTTGAAGGGATCACCTTAATCTGAGATATGGTCCAAGGCTTAAGCAACAGTAGAAATTCACTCACTAGCCACAGCAAACCACACATCATCCAGTCCAGCAACAAAAGTATTTACCCCCTCCTCTTAGACAACAAGCACCACATCAACAACCACCACAGCAACAACCTTTACAGTCCAATGCTGGACCTTCTCTAGAGGATATGATGAAGCAAATGGCAACACAAAATATGCAGTTCCAACAGAATGTTTCAACAAGTATTCAAGACTTGCAAACTTAGATTGGGCAGCTAGCTACTTTAGTAAATAAATTGCTACAGCAAGGATTTGAAAAATTACCATATCAACATGTGGTGAATCCTATAAGTAATTTGAGTGATCACTTTGAGAAGTGGCAAGGAGCTAAATGACAATCCAGAGCAATCAAGGCCAATGCAAACCAACCAGTACAATCTAGTGCAGAATAAGAGGCAACCTCGAGCAAGTCTGCACAACATCAATAGATCTGTTTTCCATTCCCTTCTAAGACTTCTACATCAAAGATATTGGAGACTAATTAGCAACTAGACACCTTTAAAAAGGTGTAAATAAACATACCTTTGCTGAATGCCATTAAATAGATTCCAAGATATGCAATTTTTTTAAAAAAGTTATGTACATACAAGAGGAATTTGAGAAAGAGGCAAGTCAAAAGAGTTTCATCCTTATCCTAGTCCAACTCTCCATAGAAATGTGATAATCCAAGCACCTTCTCCATACCCTGAACAATTGGAGAATCAGCATTTGCTAATGCCTTACTGGACTTGGGAGCTTCCATTAATGTCATGCCATTAGTTGTGTACAAAATGCTGCATTTCGGATACTTTAAGACAACCAATGTGATCATTCAATTGGAAAACCGAAGCACAGTTTAGCCTTTGGGAGTGCTTGAAGATGTGCTAGTAAAAGTCAACCAATTAATTTTTCCAACTCACTGTTATATTCTTGATATGCAATATGAGAATTCTACACATAGGTCCACCTTAATTCTGGGGAGACCATTTTTAATGACTACACAATCAAGATTGATGTTCATATAGGCACACTCTCCATGGAATTTGGAGATGACACAGTTCATTTCAATATCTTGGAAGCCATGAAACATCTAGTTGAAGATCATTCCATGCTTTATGATCATTCTGTCTTTCTGCTTGATATTGTAGGAGATGGAAAGATTGATGATGTGTGTACAAAAGTAGATGTAGGCATGGACATGGACATTAATTTTTCTAATTTTTTGGAGTTATCAGACGTAGACTTTGATGATGCTTTGCCAAGATGCACGTGTGAGGCTGGCATGTGTGCCATTTGTGCTAAAATTAATGCTACTATATTCTTTGTATCTTATGCTTCATCTTCTATTACAAATGTAGATTCTGATTCATCCATAGTTGTTGAAGCTTCACAGTCGCCATTACCTTCTACTTAACAACCACTTCATTGGAGTTGAAGCCTTTGCCAAAACACTTGAAATATGCCTATTTGGATATAGATAAGAGGCTTCTATTAATCATTTACAATAGTCTTCTTGAGAACTAAGAGGAGAAGCTCCTACATGTTCTAAGGGTACACAAGAAAGCCATTAGCTGGACACTAGATGACATACCCAGTATCAGTCTAGCCATATGTATGCACAAAATTCTGTTGGAGGACGAGTCTAAACCATTGAGACAGGCCCAAAGAAGACTCAATCCTACCATACTTAATGTAGTAAAGAAGGAGGTGACCAAGCTACTGATGGTTGGAATCATCTACCCCATTTCAGACAACATATGGGTTTCACCTGTTCACGTGGTTCCTAAGAAGTCTGGGACTATTGTTGTGAAGAACCAGGAGAATGAGTTGGTTCTCACACGAGTTTCCAACAAATGGAGAGTATGTATTGATTACAGGCGACTCAACAGGCTACCAGGAAGGACCATTTCCCTGTCCCATTCATTGATCATGTTATTGAGAGGTTGACAGGTAAATTCCATTATTGTTTTCTTGATGGATTTTCTAGCTACATGCAAATACACATTGCACTGGAGGACCAGCATAAGATCAGTTTCACTTGTCCTTTTGGCAGTTTTGCCTATACAAGGATGTCATTCAGCCTATCCAATGCACCTACCACATTTCTGATGTGCATGTTGAGTATTTTTTTTATTTAATTGAAGAATGCATGGAAGTGTTTATGGATGATTTTAAAATTTATGGTTCCTTATTTAACTCATGTTTGCATAGTTTGATTAGAGTATTAGACAAATGTATTGAGACTAACCTTGTTCTTAATTACAAAAAATGTCATTTTATGGTAACTAAGGGTATAGTCTTAGGACATCTTCTCTCTGAGAGAGGAATACAGGTGGATAAAGCAAAAATTGATGTTATTACCTCTCTATCTTACCCCATGACTGTGTGGTAGGTGCATTCTTTTCTTGGACATACAAGTTTCTACAGAAGACTTATTAAAGATTTCAGCAAGATTGCCTTGCCACTGTCTAGTCTTTTGTAGAAGGATGTGCCATCTTTATTTGATGAATCATGTAAGGAGTTTTTGAAGAGTTGAAGAGGAGACTCACTACATTTCCTATCATACAGCCACCCAATTGGGAGCTCTACTTTGAATTAATGTGTGATGCCTCCGATTATGCACTTGGAGTTGTATTGTCATAAAGAGTAGGTAAAATTCCACATGATATAGCGTATGCTTCTAGAACTCTTAGTTATGCCCAAGTAAATTATACCACCACTGAAAAGGAGTTATTAGCTATTGTGTTTGCATTAGATAAATTTCATTCCTATCTGCTTGGCTCCAAAGTAATTGTCATTACAGATCATGTTGCATTGAAATTCTTACTGAAGAAGCCGGATGCTAAACCTAGATTAATCAGATGGGTGATTCTCTTATAGGAGTTTGATATTGATATAAAAGACAGGACTCATGTGTTAAATCAGGATGTTGATCATCTGAGCCATATTGAAGGGACCATTAATTCATTACCCATTTGTGATGATTTTCCTGATGATTGTTTATTTTCTTTGTCTTCTATAGACTATGCACCTTGGTTTGCAAACATTGTTAATTATTTGGTTACTTCTATTGTACCTCTTAATAGATAGATCCTAGGTCGATAAGCTTAAAAGTGATGCCATATATTATGTTTAGGATGATCCATATCTATGGAAATTTTGTAATGACCAGGTTATGTCAGAGGTGTTTCCCTGACTATGAGTTTTAGGATATTCTGCATTGTTGTCATAATACATTTGTAGGAGGCCATTATGGACCACATAGGACAGCAAGGAAGGTCCTAGACAATAGATTTTATTTGCCCACCTTCTTAAGGCATGCACACAGGTTTTGCACTAGTTATGAGATATGCTAGAGAGCAGGAGGAACTATCACTAGGATAAATGAGATGCCTCAACAACCTATCATTTTCTATGAAATTTTTTATGTTTGGGGAATTGATTTCATGGGTCCATTTCCTGTTTCTTCTGGATATTCTTACATTTTACTTGTTGTTGATTATGTGTTCAAATGGGTGGAGGAAAAGCCACCAGAACTAATGATTCTAAGGTAGTTTTGGATTTTATCCGAACTAACATATTTTGGAGGTTTGGTGTGCCTAAGGCTATCATAAGTGTCAAGGAAGCCACTTTTGTAATAGGACCATAGCAGTTTTTTTTTTTCAAAAGTATGGGGTGACACATAGAATTGCTACACCTTATCCCCCCAAACTAATGGACAAGTTGAGGTATTTAACAGAGAAATCAAGCACCTGTTGCAAAAGCTAGTTCACCTTCATAGAAGAGACTGGAGTAAATTCGTAGATGATGCTCTTTGGGCGTAGAGAATAGCTTACCAGACACCACTAGGCATGTCTCTATTTCGTGTGGTGTTTGGTAAGGCATGCCACCTTCCAGTGAAGATTGAGCATAAGTCATATTAGGCAGTTACGAATTGCAATTTGGCACTTAAGCAGGCTGGAAAAGTAAGGAAACTTCAACTTCAGGAGCTTGATGAAATACGCTTGCAGGCCTATGAGAATTCCATAATGTATAAAGAGAAAGTCATAAAATTTCATGACACCCAAATTTGGAGAAAGGAGTTCTCTGTGGGACAAAAAGTGTTATTATTTAATTCTTGTTTGAAACTAATTACAGGTAAGCTTAAATCTAGGTGGGATGGACCTTTTGTGATTACTAATGTTTTTTCTCATTGTGCAATTGAAATTCAGGATGAAGCTACCAGCAAAATATTCAAAGTCAATGGTAATCAGCTAAAACCATTCCAGGAGAGTAAACCAACGGAAAAGGCTCAAAATACAGTTGATCTATCTTTGGTGGAGCCTATTCTTATTGAGACAATGTCTACATAGGCACTTGGGCTATTTATTCTTTTATCTTGCTTTGATTTTTTTTATAGTAATTAGCATGTTAAAAAATCCAAGAGAGTAACCTTAGTAAGTTTTATACTAATTTTGAGCCTATTCTTAGAATACTTAATAAGTTTTGAGCTTATTTTCTTTCTTGTGTGATTCACTCATGTTTGTAAGTATTCTAAAACTTGACTTGACTCTTTTTTATATTAATTGTTCACATGCACTTTTGATATGATTTAGGTCTGCTTTCATTCTTTAGCTACTTAGCTAAATTGACCTACCTTGCATTCATTCCCCTTGTTTAGCCCTTTTGAGCCTTATTAACCCCTTTCTTAATGATTTTGCAGCTCATTACAGGCCTTGAAAACCTGAAAAACCATGATGCACCTAACCTTAGAGATCATAAAAGCTTTGGAATTATTTTGGGAGTTGGTTAAAAATAAGTGTGGAGTGATACCTTATGCTTTATTGATAAAATTTGAGAGGTTCTTGATGCACTATAAGTTGATTGGAAAAGTGGTATGAAAAAACATAATATAAGAAAATGAAAATATCATTGCTTGAATAAAGGTATTTGAAAAATAAAAGATGTGAAAAAAGAGAGAGAGAAGAAAAAGGGGAAATAATAGAGCCTATATTGAAATTTTAGGTAGCCTTCTACTTGTCTTTAACTATTCCCCCATTGCTCTTCTTTCCTCATTAGTTTTTACCCTTGTTTTCCTTCTTTTATCCTACCTTTACGCTAGCCACATTACAAGCCTAATAAAAATCCTATTGATCTTTAGATGCACTTGCTTCCTTCCATGATGTGTTTTGAGTGAAAATGCTAACCTAAACATTTGAGAGAATGAGTGATACACATATTTGAAGTTCTTCTTTACTTTTGTGTTTGGAACATATTCTTGATTGTTTTTTTATTCTTTATACTTAGATTGATGAGTTCATTTTCTTTCTTCCTCACAACATCATATGCACTTTGGGATCCATTGAAAAAAAATTTCTTTGCTTTCTTTTCTTTTCTTTTGCTTAGGAGTGCAAAAGCTTAAGTGTGGGGTATTTTCATGATTCATATTTTGTGCTCACATTTGTAGTCTTGTTGTATCCTCTAAAATATTTTTTCTTCCTTAATTCTTGAATTTAGCATGTATTTGGGTAACGTCCTCCGTTACAATAACAACCAGAGTATAATAATTAAATAATTATTATAAATAGAAATAAAATCTCAAAATAATAAAAAGGATAATTGTAATAACAACATTCATAAAAAGGAAAATTCTTCTAAATTATAATAACAACATTCATAAAAGGAAAATCTAAACTACAGTTAAGTCTTCATGCCTCCTTAGCCTTCACAGTTTCCTCCTTTTCTGATTCTGAAAACAAAACTTTTAAAATGAGATGAAAATCTCAGCGAATAAAACAGTTTTTAAAATAGGTTCGCAAATAGCGTTGTTCCCAGCCGGTGTGAAATTCGGAAAAACAACCATGGTATCCGCAAATAAAGGAGGTTTTTTTTTGTAAAAAAAACAAAATAATTTATTTCAAATAATGTCTAATATGAATAATTTAATAAACACAAAAAGAGAAGGATATTTAAAATAACACCCTCATAACATAATCGCTACGAAATATACTGATGCTCAGGATCACTCGCTCCCACTCGTTTTTAATAGATTCTTCGAAAGGGTTTATGAGCTCGTATTCCATACAATGATGTCTCACTGCCTTCCCCACACTATTATGGAGGTATTCAGAATCTTTTTTCCATCCCGGATAGAGGTATCTAAAACCTCTTTCCCGTATTAAACGGAGATATTTCATACATCCATCCCGGATAGAGGTATATCAAACTTCGTCCCCATGTTAAATAGAGATATTTCAAACAAATACTACCATGCAATGCAATAAATTTCATTTACAAACATACGAATATAACAATGTTATAAACATTTATTCAACTCCACGCGGCAATAATATACTTTGCGGAATAATCAACCATATATGCATACAAGGATGACGGAAAATTAAATGAGTTTAAGGAAGGATCATGTACAAATCTTATTTTTAAATTAGTCATATATGCATAGAGAGCAATAACATCTCCCACGAGAATAATTAGTTATACTTCAGCGTAACGTCAAATTCTATGAGTTTAAGGAAGGATCATGCACAAATTTTACTTTTATGTCGCATTAGACACGTAAATATTTTTACGCTTTGCACAGAAGGTTAACAAGCTTTAGCACAGTATTCACATTATCACCTCAGTACAATCCACTCGTAGTACATAATGCACTAATTATTAAATTTTTTTATCAATAATGTTAAAACTATACTTTTCAAGAATTATACCATGAAAGATTTCAAAAGGTTGGTTTACTCACGTATTGATGCGAGATCTCACCACTTTAATTATTCTGCTCCTATGTTCCTCTCTCTCAACCTTAGAATAATCAAGTAATCAATGATATTCTGAGGGAACTAGTTAATCCTATATATAATAGTTTAGGATTGGTTTTACCCTCTGTATATTTTCTATAAAAGATTGATTTTACCATATTAAATCCAAAATAGTATCAATTATCTTATTCCTAGTTTAAAGGAAATATTATCTTAATTTGTTATTCAAAGTGATATCAAATCTCCTTATTTGTTTTATCTTATTTTTATTTTAAAGAATCTGATTTTTTTATTCAAAGTCATATCAAATATTTTTATTTGTTTTATCTTATTTCTATTTTAAAGGGAATATTATCTGAATTTGTTATTCAAAGTTCCTAACAGTCTAATCTTTTAATTGATTTTTTTAACAACTTAATCTATCTTCTCTTAATTGAATGCTTATTCGAATATTTGTATTTTAAATTTTGGGATGTTACAATTTGTATTTTTCTGAATAATAGAAGTTTTTGTAAATACTTAATATATGTTTTATTTTTACATTGTATTTTGCATTTTTCTGTTTTGACCTTGTTTATTTTGGCCATAACTTTTTATGTAGATATCCTTTTTATTTGATTTTTTTTCATTAGATTCCTGACTTTCGAGGCTTTAATTTGGACATATGGAGCATTGTGTTGTGAGTTTGGAGCTATTTTTAATAAATTTTAGAAGTTTGGAAAGATAGCATAGTTTTTTGTATAGGTTTATTTTTTTTTTCATCTAATTTTGCTTTAGGCCCATTTTTGGCTGTCGTTGACCCAATTCATTTGTAGTAAAATCTAGGGTGCTGAGTGGGTGGCAGGAAGAGACTTTATAGATTTCATTTGTACATTTTACAATTTTTAGAGTAGAGAAGGAGAAGATTTTCTCTCTGTCAGTTTTCAGTTTCAGTTTTTCCAGTTTCACTTTTCCCTTTTCCTACAAGTTTTTGGTTTCCAGTTGAATTTTCATCCTCTCCCTCACACTCAGGAGTTTGTTTCCTAACTTTGCCTTTTAATAATTACAATTTGTGATCAAGAACTGTATGTAGTATGTATGATTCGATTGAATGATGTAGTTAATAATAACAAGAATTCTAATTGATTAATTGATTTGTTGTAATGCAAGTTAGAACCAAATCAGTGTTTTTTTATTTGGATTTATTTTGAAATTTCTTTGTTCAATTTCATATATCAATTTCTACAATTTTCAATTTCTACAATTTTCAGTTTTTGCAATTCCAATTTGCTGCAAATTTTTGTTCCTGTGAATTTCTTTTTTTTGCATTTCTTGTTTCCTGCAAATTCTTGATATCCTTTTTTGCATTTCTTGTTCTTGTAATTCAATCTTCCATTTTAGTTTTTTTATGTTCTTACTTAAATTCAATTTTTAGTTTGTTTTTTTATTTTTTAGTTTTCTTTAGTTTCAATATTCCAATTCTACTTTTAATTCAAGATCATAACCCCCACATTATTAATTTGTTTTGAAAAAGTATAAAGCAAGAGATGTATGTGTCTGTCCTTGAGAGTAGATCTTGGTCATCCCTATATTGCATTTCTTTAGGGGGGACTTTGTTGTTTTGAAAAGCTTGATGTGACTTGAGTTTGTCGGTTATACATAAACATAGTTAGCTTTTACTTTATATTAACTTTTACTTTTACTGCTTACTATTTTCAAGAAGGTTCTTATTTTAATTTTTTATGATATTACAAAAAATCAAAACATTCAAATTAAAATAAGTAAATATTTAGAAATTATAAAGTAAATGTTAGTATATTACTTGGTACAATTCAGTTAATAGAAACATGTACTTATATAATATTGACAGATAAAAAAAAGTTGTTATTAACAACTGCTAATGAGTAAATATGAAAATAACTAATACTATATTGGTAATAAAACACTAAATTAAATAAATTGTTTCTGTAATAACCGTAATAAAATATTAATTTTATTACTTTTATTGAAATAATAATAATAATAGTGTTATGTTATTCCTATAGTTTTTCAATTCAAATAAATAATAATTTATACTATTAATAAAGGGAACACCCACTCAAATCCAAAAACTCTCAATCTTCAAACATAAATTTTATCATAAATTTAAACAAAAAAAAATATTTTAAAATATTTATATCAACATACATAATTGTCCAATTATATCTATAATTTATAATATATGATATTATATTATATACTATATATTATATAATAGGAATATGAGTTTTTAGTGTCTATATTTTATGATTATTTTATCCTCTAAACATTTTGTTTCCACTTTTACAAATATAACTACCCGTTACTGGGTAACCACTATCCGTGTCTGTCCTGACCCGTTGTCATTCCTATTCATTGATGATCTGACATATTTGTATTATGTTATTATAAATAAAAAATATAAAATTAACAAAATATATTTCGAAACATGTCACATAATAATTTATATTTCAAAATATAAAAATTTACAAAAGATATTAAATTAAAATCCTAAAATAGTTATAATAAATAAAATATAAATGTGAATACGCAAACGTGACACGACATGTATTTTCGCTAGCAATAATAATAACAGTCTTTCCATTCAAATTTCTCTTTTTTTATTAATTTTTGTTAAAAATTGTTTATTACTTTATTAATTTCTCATGGTAATATTATTTTACTATTACTTCTGATTTTCACTTGCCGTAAATGTTCTGTTATTGCTATTTCTTGTTATTGCTATTTCTTGTTATTTCCCATTGTTAGATTTAATTTTTGGATGTTATTGAGATTTCTTAAAACATATACAGTAATGTTCTGAACACTCAACTATTGTTAAATCCCTCATTTATGTTTTTTTTTACACATTTTCATTTGGCATCAATTGTTTATTACTGTATTAATTTCTCATGATAATATTATTTTACTATTACTTCTGATTTTCACTTGCCGTAAATGTTCTGTTATTGCTATTTCTTGTTATTTTCCATTGTTAGATTTAATTTAGAAAATGATATATATACATCATATATGATATTACACACCTAGTAAGAAAAAAAAAAAGAGAATACACAAGTATACGATCAGAAACATAAAAAAAAATAAAAGGTATTGATAAAGTGTATAAAATAAAAAAGTGTATGTGTATCATTACCTTTAATTTTTGCATTTTATTGAGATTTCTTAAAACATATACTGTAATGTTCTGAACGCTCAACTATTGTTAAATCCCTCATTCATGTTCTTTTTTTCTACACATTTTCATTTGGCATCAGCTGCATTCAAATTACTTGTTTCCATTCACTCACTCACTCCTTTTCCTAGAATGGCAGAACTCGGTGCTCTTATTTCTGCTTTCCTTCCAGTTGCATTTGAGAAGCTTGCTTTTCCTCAAGTTCTGAGCTTCTTTCGTGCAATAAAGCTAGATGAGATGCTGCTTAGCAAGATAAAAATCAAGCTATTATCCGTTTATGCTCTGGCTAATGATGCAGAACGAAAGCAGTTCGGAGACAAACTTGTGAAAGCATGGCTTCTTGCTGTCAAATATGCAGATCTCTTGGATGAAATAGACTTTGAAATCTACAAATTTGAAGTAGAAGCTGAATCTGAAAGTGAAACCTGTACTGGCTTGCTGGCAAGGTACTTAATTTCTTTAAATCTTCTCCAGTTAGTTCCTTTAAGAAGGAAATTCAATCAAGGTTGGAAAAGGTCCTTGACAATCTAGAATTCCTCACAAGCCAACAAAGTGCTTTAGGTTTGGAAAATGTTAGTGGTGTTGGTGTTGGATCAGGATTGGTTAGTGAAGTAGCAAATAAATCACATTCAAAATCTTTGGTTGTTAAAAGTGTTATTTATGGCAGAGATAAGGACAAAAAAATAATCTTTAATTGGATCACATTGGACACTGACAACCATAACCGGCTATCAATACTTTCTATTGTGGGCATGGGCGGGTTGGTAAGACTACACTTGCCCAACATGCATACAATGACCCGAAGATAGAGGGTAAATTGTTTGGGTATGTGTTTCAGATGTATTTGATGTTTTCAACCTCACAAAAGAAATTGTTGGGGCAATCACTAAATCAACTTATGATAGTAGCAACTATAGATGGTTCATGAGAGATTGGGAGTACAATTGAAACATCAGAAATTTTTTCTCATTTTGGATGACATTTGGAAAGAAAAAACCAGACTATGGGAAGCAGTGCAGACTCCTCTACTTAGTTTTTGGGTTAAGGGAAGTAGGATCCTTATCACAACATGCAGGAAGAATGTTGCTTCTGCCATAAAGGCAAAAGAACATCACCTGGAGCAATTACAAGGAGATTATTGTTGGAAGTTGTTTGCTGAGCATGCATCCCAAAATGCTACTCCTCAGCTAGTTCTAGACTTCAAGAAGATTGGTTTAAAGATAGTTGAAAAATGTAAAGGAGTTCCTCTCACCTTGAAAACAAGGGGAAGATTACATAACAAATCTATTTTGGAATAGAAAAGCATATTGCAAAACGAGATATGGCAAAGAACAGTGATATAGTTCCTGCTTTTGCACTAAGCTATAACCACCTTCTTTCTCATCTCAAAAGATGTTTTGCTTACTATCCATTGTTTCCGAAAGATTATTTGTTTGAAAAGGATTTTCTAATTCTCTGCATGACTCTTTTTCTTCAATCCTCTAAGCAGAATAACAGTTATGAAGAGATCGGTGAACAATACTTTAATTATCTAATCTCAAGGTCATTTTTTCAGCAATCAAGTGGAAACAAAGTGGGCTTTATTATACATGACCTGCTAAATCATTTGGAAAAATTTGTTTGTGAAGACATCTGTTTTAGGTTTGGAGTTGATAAAGCAGAAGGTATACCAAAAACTACCCGTCATCTTTCATTTTCAATCACAACCGATCAACCTATTCAATGTTTTGAGGGCTTACATAATGATGTGAATGTCGAAGACGACTTTTCATTTTTTGTAACGTTTCATTAATTTAGGAATTAATGTAACATGCAATTAATCATATGTGATAATTGCGTGATAATGGAGTATTTAATTTTTCTTTTGGTAGTCATGATTTTGAACAGCCACTTAGTTCTATAAATAGGGTTGAATTGTACTTAAAGGACAACCATTGAATTAGTAAAGTTATATTTGGGTTTTACCCTTTTGTGAGAGATGAATTTCTCTTTAGAACTTATCATGGAATTTTTTCTTGTGGCGTTCTGCTAGACTTATCAAGGGTAAATCACTACCCTTGTGGTGTTATATGACTTATCTTCCATCCTTAGAAGTGACGTCATTTATCCCTTCATTAAACCATTTTCATCCTTTCCATTTTCTTGTTTACCCAATTCTCATTGTTTTGTTAACTTATTACCTTCCAACCTAGATAGATCCACAAAACGAATCCAACCCATTTGGATTTCTATCAGTTGGTATCAGAGCTTCGCTCTAGGTTTGGAATTATGGTGGATATTTTTTATACAAGGTGTTTAATCGAAGGTCATTTGTGTTTATTTGCAGTTGATGAAGAAAGTTATAGCAACGTGGTGAGCGAAAGATTGGTGAATAAATTTAACTTATCAACAAGTCTTCATCCTAGGCAAACTAAGTTTAGATTCACTATTGGAAAATATGTGGAGGAAGTGACACGCGATATTGCTCCCATGGACTCATGTCATTTTCTTTTAGGGAGACCTTGGTTGCAGGGTAAAAGGATAAATCCTGAAAGACTTTCAGTTTCTTTGGTACATGAAGTACGTAAACTTAATTTGAAATTTCTGACACCAAATGAAGTTTGTGATAATCAACATAAGTTGAAGCAGAAAATGGAAAAAGAGAGAGAAGAAAATAGAAAATTAGAAAAAGAAAAGAGTGAAGAGGAAGAGAGAGAAAAGGAAAGAGAAAGAGAGAAAAAGAATGTTAAAATGAAAATTGCTAATGATTTTTCTTCTTTTATTAGTATTTTGAATGCACAGGATGATGATAATATAGCCCACAAATTGTCATATTTGAGGAAGAAAAATGTGGATATCCCTTTTACAGAGTCAGTGTACATTCAGTATATTGTTGAAGTTAAAACTCACGAAGAAAATGCACAAGTCTATTTTGAAAGAAGAATTCCTCTTGATTCTAATGTTTGGGTTTGGAAAGCAAAAAGGAAAACTTCTTTGATGCATAAATTTTTACAAGTTACATTTGATCATGGAGGTTGATTTTGTTTATTTTAAATTATAAGTAAATAAAATTGATAGAAAAATAATGTCATAGATTCGAGGACAAATCTTTTCGAAGAAAAATGGAATTATGTGAATGCAGAAGATGACTTTTCATTTTTTGTAACGTTTCATTAATTTAGGAATTAATGTAACATGTAATTAATCATATGTGATAATGCGTGATAATGGAGTATTTAATTTTTCTTTTGGTAGTTATGATTTTGAACAGCCACCTAGTTCTATAAATAGGGTTGAATTGTACTCAAAGAACAACCATTGAATTAGTAAAGTTATATTTGGGTTTTACCCTTTTGTGAGAGATGAATTTCTCTTTATAACTTATCAAGGAATTTTTTCTTATGGCGTTCTGCTAGACTTATCAAGGATAAATCACTACCCTTGTGGGGTCATATGACTTATCTTCCATCCTTGGAAGTGGCGTCATTATCCCTTCATTAAACCATTTTCATCCTTTCCATTTTCTTGTTTACCTAATTCTCATTGTTTTGTTAACTTATTACCTTCCAACCTAGATAGATCCACAAAATGAATCTAACCCCTTTGGATTTCTATCATTTGGTATCAGACCTTTGGTTTTTAGGAATTGCAAGGCTACACTCCGGTAATTTCTTTCCTTGATTCTTATCATCAATAATATTACCTTAATTGTCAATCAGTTAGGCTGAACCATTGCAAAAGTTAAGCCCTTAAAAAAATCTGAGATTCTAAAAAAAAAAAGGAAGAGGAATTGAAAATCTGAAGAAAAAAAAATATAGAGAAAAAAAAGAAGCAAAACAAAGAATGCAAATGTGTTTAAATATATATATATATATATATATATATATATATATATATATATATAATTGGATGAATGGTTCATGCTAGAAATTCTTCATTTTGAAGGTAATATTGTGTTTGATTTGAAGGAAAAATTACTGAACCTTGTTAGTTTACATTTCTGAAATTTTGGGCTGCACTTCTTGGTTAAAAATTGTGTCAATTCCACTTTGTTTTGGCTTCACATATACTGCACATTCTTGCTGGATTTTGCTGCACTTGTTAGTTTCATTTTAAGCCAAAATTTTATCCTCTGTTTGTGTCTTTACTGTTAAAATTGGCTGCACAATTTTCTACTCAAAATTTTGGTTGTGGCTGTTTGTACCTTTGTTTTTGTGTGCCCATTTTTTGTCCATTTCTTTTCGTACTTCCATTGTTTTCATTTTGAGACAAATTTCGTCTGTCTTGTTGGTGTCAAAAAAAAATTCAGTTGTTGTCCTAGTATTTATTGCTTTCATTGGGTTTCATTTTAGTCATTTTTGTTAGTTTTTTTATGTCTTATTTGCCTGCACACAAGTTGGGGTCTATCTTTGAGTTTTTCTCTTTTGGTTTGTTAAGAACTTAAGGAGGAATAAAGAGGAAAAAGGCAAGAGAGTTTCATTATAGTAAAAGCCAATATTTTTTAGCGCAAACACTTGAGTGGGTGAGAACATTTTCAAACACCACATACATACTTTTTCTTGTGACATTTGACCTGTTTGTTTATCATGGCGGAAAGAAATAATAACAATGATATTCAGCTTCAAATTGTTGCACTATCTCAGCATTTAGAGAGATTGATGAAGCAACAACAAGATGAGTTCCATGAGAGGTTGGATCAATTGGAGAATAGAACCCCACCAGCAGGAGGAGGAGGAAGGCCAAATAGAAATGAAGGAAGAATAGAAGGAGTGAAGTTGAATGTGCCTCCTTTCAAGGGTAGGAATGATCCTGAGGCATACTTGGAGTGGGAGTTAAAAATTGATCATGTGTTCTCTTGCAACAATTATAGTGAGGAGCAAAAGGTGAGACTTGCAGCTGCTAAATTTCTAATTATGCACTCATTTGGTGGAATAAGTTGCAAAAGGAGAGGATTAGAAATGAGGAGCCTAGGGTAGACACTTAGGCTGAAATGAAGAGGATCATGAGGAGGCGGTATATACCTTCTAGCTTCTATAGGGATATAAAATTAAAACTTCAGAAATTGTCTCAAGGAAGCAAGGGAGTGGAAGAGTATTATAAGGAGATGCAGATGCTAATCATCCAAGCCCAAATTGAAGAAGATCCTGAGCTAACTATGGCTCGCTTCCTTAGTGGTTTAAATCATGACATTAGAGATGTTGTTGAGTTGCAGGAGTTTGTGGAGATGGAGGACCTTTTACATAAGGCTATTCAAGTTGAACAGCAAATAAAACGAAAGAGTACAACAAGAAGAAGTTCTACCGGGTATAATGCTTCAAATTGGAAGGATAGAGTTAAGAAAGAGGGTGTTGCATCCTCATGCAATGCATCACTTTCTAACCATGGAAAAACACCTCAAAAGCAACCTGAACATCCTCCTAAAAAGACTAGAGAAGTGAAGTGTTTCAAGTGCTTGGGCATGGGTCATTATGCCTATGAGTGTCCCACAAAGAAGATTGTTCTTCTCAAAGATAATGGGGAATACACAAGCCAATCAAAAGCTAGTCGTGGAGAAGAAGTGGAGAGTGATGGAGAATTGAAGGCCAATGAAGGAGAGTTGTATATGATTAGGAGGATGCTTGGAAGTCAAGTCAAGGCCGAGGATGCATCTCAAAGGGAGAACATCTTTCACACAAGATGTTTAGTCAATGGTAATGTTTGTTTGGTAATTATTGATGGAGGGAGTTGTACCCATGTGGTGAGTTCAAGATTAGTGTCAAAGATGAACATGGACACTACACCGCATCCTAGACCATATAAACTTCAATGGCTTAGTGAAGGAGAAGAAGTTCAACTGAAACAACAAGCAATAGTTTCGTTCTCCATTGGAAAATATCAAGATAAAGTCATATGTGATGTGGTTTCCATGGAGGCCAGCCATATCCTTTTGGGAAGGTCGTGGCAGTATGATACCAAAGTCATTCATGACGGCTTCACTAACAAATTTTGTTTCATGTATCAGGATAAAAAGTTGGTTCTCAAGCCTTTGTCTCCTAAAGAGGTGTGTAGGATCAAATCAAAATGAGAGAAAAGTTAGCAAATGAAAGAAAGAGTGAAACACTTGAGAGAAATAGCGAAACACTTGAGAGGAAAAAATAGAGAAAAGAAAGATATTGAAACACTTGAGGAAAAACACATTTGTTTAGCAAAAAAAGAGGAAGTTAAGAGGCTGCTTTGTTCAAGACAACCCCTATATTTGTTGTATTGTACAAGGCAGTTTTTGCATGCTAACCAATTTGAAAATTTTGAATTGCCTTCTTGTGTTAAACCTCTTTTGCAGAATTTCCAAGATGTTTTTCCAGAGAGTGTACCTAGTGGATTGCCACCTTTGAGGGGAATTAAGCATCACATTGATCTCATTCCAGGAGCATCATTATCCAATCGGCCAGCATATAGGAGCAACCCACAAGAAAATAAGGAGATTGAAAGGCAAGTGGCTAAACTCATGAGCAAAGGTTGGGTGAGAGATAGCATGAGCCCGTGTGTTGTACCTGTGATTCTGGTGCCAAAGAAAGATGGCTCATGGAGGATGTGTTCTGATTGTAAAGCCATAAACAACATCACCATCAAGTATAGGCATCCAATTCCCAGGTTAGATGATCTTCTCAATGAACTTTATGGTGCATGTGTGTTCTCAAAAATAGACTTAAAAAGTGGCTATAATCAGATTAGGATTAGAGAAGGTGATGAATGGAAAACTGCCTTTAAAACTAAATATGGATTGTATGAGTGGTTGGTTATGCCATTTGGTTTGACTAATGCACCTAGTACTTTCATGAGATTAATGAATCATGTTTTAAGGGAGTTTATTGGAAAATTTGTTGTAGTGTACTTTGATGATATTCTGATCTATAGCACTAGTCTTGAGTTGCATGTTGAGCATTTGCAATCTGTTTTGAATGTGCTTAGAAAAGAACAATTGTATGTCAATCTGGAAAAATGCATTTTTTGTACTGATCATGTGGTATTTTTGGGCTTTGTTATTAGTGCTAAAGGTGTATTAGTTGATGAGGAAAAGGTTAAGGCCATCCAAGAATGACCAATACCTAAGTCTGTGAGTGAGGTGAAGGGATTTCATGGTTTAGGAAGTTTCTATAGGAGATTTGTTAAAGATTTCAGTACATTAGCTGCACCTCTAAATGAAATTGTTAAAAAGAATGTGGTTTTTAAATGGGGAAAGAAGCAAGAGGAGGCCTTTGCTGCCCTTAAGCATAGGCTAAGTAATGCTCCTATTCTTTCCATGCCTAATTTTGCAAAATCATTTGAAATAGAGTTTGATGCATCAAATGTTGGTATTGGGGCTGTTTTGTTGCAAGATGGGCATCCGATTGCTTATTTTAGTCAAAAGTTAAGTGGGGCTGCCCTTAACTATTCTACTTATGATAAGGAATTGTATGCATTGGTTAGAGCTTTAAAAACTTGGCAGCATTATTTGTTACCCAAAGAGTTTGTCATTCATAGTGATCATGAGTCATTGAAATATTTGAAAGGACAAGGTAAGCTTAACAAGAGGCATGCTAAGTGGGTAGAGTTTTTAGAGCAATTTCCGTATGTCATCAAACATAAAAAGGGGAAAGGAAATATAGTTGGCTGATGCGCTTTCTAGGAGGCATGCATTGCTTTCTATGCTTAAAACTAAATTGTTTGGTCTTGAGTCTTTGAAAGGCATGTATAAGCATGATATTGATTTTGCTGAAATATTTGCTGCATGTGAAAGGTTTTCTGAAAATGGATACTATAGGCATAATGGATTCTTGTTTAAAACAAATAAATTGTGTGTACCTAAGTGTTCCATTAGGGAGTTGCTTGTGAGTGAATCACATGAAGGGGGTTTGATGGGCCACTTTGGGGTTCAAAAGACTTTGGAGATTTTGCAAGAGCATTTCTTTTGGCCTCATATGAAACGATATGTGCATAAGTTTTGTGACCACTGCATTGTGTGTAAAAAGGCCAAATCTAAGGTTAAAACTCATGGATTGTATACTCCTTTGCCTGTTCCTGAATATCCTTGGACTGACATTTCTATGGACTTTGTTTTGGGGTTGCCTAAAACAAAGAATGAAAAGGATTCTGTGTTTGTTGTTGTTGATAGGTTTTCCAAGATGGCACATTTCATTCCTTGCAAAAAGGTGGATGATGCTAGCCATGTGGCTGATTTATTTTTCAAGGAAATAGTTAGACTTCATGGACTGCCAAGGAGCATTGTGAGTGATAGGGATGCAAAATTCCTTAGTCACTTTTGGAGGACCTTGTGGGGTAAAATTAGTACTAAATTGTTGTTTTCTACTACTTGTCACCGACAAACTGATGGTCAGACTGAGGTAGTCAATAGGACTTTAGGCACATTGCTTAGGACTGTTTTAAAGAAAAATCTTAAGTCTTGGGAAGCATGTTTGCCTCATGTTGAGTTTGCTTATAATAGGGTTGTCCATAGCATGACAAATTGTTCCCCGTTTGAAATTGTGTATGGGTTTAATCCTTTGACTCCTCTTGATTTGTTGTCTATGCCTAACATTTCTATGTTTAAGCATAATGAAGCACAAGCTAAAGCTGAGTATGTGAAGAAGCTGCATGAGCAAGTGAAGGCTCAAATTGAAACGAAAAATGAGAGTTAGGCAAGGCATTCTAACAAGGGTAGGAAGAAGATCATGTTCCAAGCTGGTGATTGGGTTTGGGTACACATGAGAAAGGAAAGGTTCCCTAAACAAAGAAAGTCAAAACTCCAACCAAAGGGAGATGGTCCTTTCCAAGTTCTAGAAAAGATCAATGACAGTGCCTATAAGATTGATCTTCCAGATGAGTATAATGTTAGTGCTACTTTTAATGTGTCTGATTTAACTCTCTTTGATGCAGATGAAGATGCTATTGATTTGGGGACAAATCCTCTTCAAGAGGGGGGAAGTGATTGAAGGACTTGGAGGACCTATTACAAGTGCAAGAACAAGAAGAGCTAAGGAAACTATTCAACAAGTATTGGCAGCCCTTTTGCAAAAAGAGCCAAATATTGAAGAAATAAAGTTTAAAATTGTTAATTGTCTCAGGACTGAAGAGAGCAATACTTGACCTTAATGGAAGAGAAGTTTGGAATAAATTAAACTCATTTTCTTGGAGTTTACTTAGTTAATGGTGGGCAACCATAATTGTCTAATTAAAGTTGCAGCCACCTAGGTTATCAATTCTAATTAGTATACATGTTTAATTTGCTTTGGCAGTTACACTTTGTTATTAAGCTGCCCATTATTAGTTTTTATTATTTTGTAACTTAAGCTGAATTTAGAAAGCCACTAAACCTACACAAGTTGAGTTTATTAGGCATATAAATTTGGGCAAGACTGATATGTAAGGCAAAATATTTTGGAAATAAAAAACTAGTTGAGTTTTCTCTCCTTTGGGTTCTTGACAATCCAAAATCTTTTGAGATTTATCAAAGGTAATTCACCCCTTTGTGTGTGCAATCTCGTAGACATATCTTCCATTCTTGGAAGTGTGGAGTCTATCAATTCCAATTCCATTTTCTGTCTTTTCCATTCATACTCAATTCTGCCCAGCAAACTCTATGACAGGAAAGCCCTACACTATTCGAAAACTCGTTTAATCGTTGAATTTTAATAACTTTTAATTTCTATTATGTGTCTAAAAGTTTGATAGTAATTCTATTCAGTTTATTTTTTTGCAATTGTTTGCATTCCACGTTGATTAATTTTGTTAACGCGGCAAGCTAAATTCCTAGGATCCTTTCAGAATCCTAAACTGACAGCGGATTCATATCACATAATGATCAACGGTTACAGACATTTATTCCATTGATTTTTTATTTCCAAAGTTAGGGTTGCAAGATGTCCATACACAAGTTGCTCTGTAAATTTAAGTTCTTGTTTGTCTTATCTCTAGCTTGATGTCATGACCTTACACCTCTCTAACACTGACATAAGCAAAACACTGAAAAAAATATGTTCACTCTCCAACTTGCAAATACTAAAGTTGAGCAATTGTAGAAATTTGAAGGAGTTGTCCTCAAACTTGCATAAACTCATAAATTTGCATTTTCTTGAAATTATAGATAATGTTAAGACTTAAACACAAGAGAAAAGTTCAACGCAAAAGACTAGTCTAGTAGGTGAGAGAGTCTCAAGGTGGGACTCCTAACATTGCCACCCTTTTTAAGGGTCGACATCCACGGCGGTCTTGACTCTATCGACCCTGACCTGGTAGTAACCCTTTTCAATTCTTGACGGCTTCACTCATCTATCAGTATTCGGTTCACACCTTAATCCAGCCTATAGGTAGCCCTTTTCGTGACTCAACTCTCAACGAGAGCACCAATTGTTAGGATTTAAACACAAGAGGAGAGCCCAACCCAAAAGACTAGTCTAGTAGGTGGAGAGCCTCAAGGTGGGACTCCTAATAGATACTGATTTGAAAAATTTGTCATCGCACTTGGGAATGCTAAAGAATCTTCAAGTTGTGTAGATGAGTTCTTTTGATGTTGGCAAAAGCGGTAACTTCACGTACTATTTAGCAATTAGGAGAACTGCCTCTTTTGGAAAGCTATCAATTATGGACCTGCAAAATATTGAGAATCCCTTGGAAACATCAGCAGCAAATTTGAATAGTAAAACAAACCTTGTGGAGCTGAATTTAGCATGGCAAAGGAATATGAACCCTGATGATTCAACAAAAGAAAGGAATGAAATTGTACTTGAACATCTACCACCTTCCAAATGCTTGGAGTGGTTGTTAATATGGAGATATGGTGGCTCCAAATTTCCAAGTTGGTTATCCAATAATTCATTAAGGAATATGGTGTCATTACAGTTGTGTTGGTGTGGCTCTTGCCTTGCCTGGGACTTTTTCCATTTCTTAAAGACCTAAAGATTCAAGGGCTTGGCGAGATAGTGGATATAGATGTTGATTTTCACGAGAGGGGATCTTCTTCGTTTGCATCCTTAGAAACATTGGAGTTCTTCGGGATGGGAAAATGGTAATGTCAAGATGTGGCATGTGTTTTTCCACGTCTTCAACGTCATCTTTCTATAGAGTATTGTCCCAAGCTGAAAGGCCCATTGCCAGTGTAACTTGTTCAGTTAAAGAAACTAAAAATTGATAGCTGCCAACATCTTGTGGAGAAAGAAATTAATCTGCAAATGGATACCAAAAAATCACTGTTCAATCAGACATTAAAGAAGCATGGTTATTGGATGGCATTGAACACATCATGTCTGATACTTCTATTCAAATTTTGGAGATCAATTCTTGCAGCACTCCAAATACTCTAATGAGTCATTGCTACGATTCCCTTATTTTGTTAAAGATCAGTAATGGTTGTGACTCTCAGGTTACTTTTCTGCTAGATGCCTTCCCAACATTGGTGCACCTTAATTTCTAGAAAAAAAATAATATATGTACACCTCATGTCCTATTACATACCTAGTGTATACCATAAGATAACTACACCTCGAAACCATAATAAACTTTGAATTTTGGATTCCGGCATACCGAACTATATGTACACCTCATGTCCTATTACATACCGAACTATATAAACCACCACATTGCCAAAACCTAAAAAACTACCCTAAAAGAGTTCGGATTCCGACATGGCCGAAAAACCAAAAAGTATATAAACAAAAATAAAAAAAGAATGATAGAAGAAAGGCTCCAGATAATGAGATTTCATATTTCAGCATAGTCAAAATCTGAAATATAACACAATCCTAAAAAGGAAAGAAAATATAATCCCAAAGGATTTCGGCATGGCCAAAATCCAAACTCCTGCAAAACAACCAAATAATTAGCTAAGTTAACCTTGAAGATAAATCACCATAATCACCGAATAGCATCATTTCTAATGAAGTAAAGCAAGATCTACAAAGTACTTGCTGGATAAAAGCCAACACGTTGGGTAAAAAGTAGGCACGACAACGGGGCGGGGCGGGGACGGGTATGACATTCTCATCCTCATCCCCGCTTCTAAAACTCATCCCCATCTGTGTCCCCATACGCGGCAGGTATGAGATTTATGTCCCAATCCCCATCAGGTATCGGATATACCTGTACCTGTTCTATACCCGTAAAAAAATAATTATAATAATATTTTAGTAGAAAATAATTTATTAAAATGATATTCATTCAAAAGTTATCTAATAAATGTAAAGTTTGTAATTTATTAATTAAATGTCAAACATTTCTATTTTTTTAAAGATAAATGAATATTTTAGTTATTAAAATAAGAGCGAGGTGATGCGGGTACGGGGATGGGGTGGGTATGTATATCCTCATCCCCATCCCCATCCCCGACTTAACAAATCGGGTATTCCCCATACCCGTACCTATGCCCAGTCAACTTCAGGGCAGGTTCGGGGATTACCCACGGATACAGGTTTATTTGTTATCCCTAGTAGAAAGAATGAACCCAAGGAGACAAGTATTGACCACCAAGTAATAACCACATTTTTTACTATAAATACAAGGCAAGAGGTATGTTTAATTTACTCATTCGGGAAAAATACATTACACTTTGACCTATCTTGTTCTCTCTCTCTTTCTCTTTTTTGCTCATTTACTGACTTGAGCGTCAGAGTCCTCTCTTACAAATTCTCCCCCTTTGTTCATTCCAGAAGATACCAGGATACTCCTCTAGCCTTGTTGCAGACATCTCGGAAGGTTCATAGCGATTCGTACTCAGATACTTTTCGGTAAGAACATTTTGGCGCCCACCGTGGGGCTCGAAGTAAAACTAGACCCCACAAGCAAGACTACAAAGACATGGCCGTCACCAGGAGTCATGGAGTTGTATCCCACAATCAACCCCATAACAATGAGGATACATCTTGGCAACCCGAGGTCATGGATTCAAACAGCCTAACCAAAATCCTCTGGCTACTCAGGGAGGAAATTACAAAACTTTGACAGGAGAACACTGAATTCCGAAATCGAAGCTTTTGGGAAGATGAAGTCAGTAGGAAGAAGAAACAAGGGGAGTCTCATAAGGGGGAATATGTTGCCCCATCCTGTAATGGCTCGTCTATGGGACATTCTCCAGAGCCTTCCCACAGCCAACCCCCTCAACCAAACCCCTCATCCGTCCCAAAAGAAGTTCCCAACCCATTTCAAACAATCCCACCCTTTACACCTCCCTCAGCACACCCTATTCCCACTCTAGTCCAAACTATGCCCCCTTACACTCCGGGCATGAGTAGGATATCCGAAGTTCGACCACATTACCTTTTTACCGCCGAAATCATGGACGTTCCTTGATCATCATAAAAATGGTTTCAGCCAACTGTGGGATTTATCATCACCTTAAAGTACTCGGACTTGAAACCCTTAAAAGACATTGTGTATGACACAAACAAAGGGTTATCGGTCTGACAGAAAAGGGACACTCATTTACATTTCTCGTGAGACCGGGTAGAGAAATGACGAAGGAACAAGCTGGGACTAGCCTGTGTATGCGTAAATAAACACACAGCTCGGAACGCTTGGATGTAACCCCAAGCATTTGGATGCAATTGACTGGGGGCACAATTCAACACTCTAAGTATCCTCGTAATATAATCATCAAAGGGGAGTCTCACATGAAAAATCAAAAACATGCAATCATATACATAGAAAAAATCCGTTTTACCTTCAAGAGTTTGGCCCAGGAAGACAAAATCTGGTTTGGAACAGAAAAATCCCTACAACGTCGAGCAAGACAGGGAAACTCTTCACACTTTTCAAAATAACAAACTTGAACCTTACTTACAAAATGACTCAGAATCTGCCTATTGCAGTACCTAGATGAAAATTCCCCTACTTCCCCATCTACCCAATGGTAGGAGGGAATCAGAATGGGAGGGTACTCCTTTTTCGGATTATCCTTGAAGTTGGGTTTCATAGCCACTTTGGCTAAAATGCTCGTCTTCCAGTGGGGTAACAATTTCAGCCCCGAAGGCCCAACGCCATCTGCTTGTACTGCTAAATACGTTGCATATTCGTTGTTGCTGCCTGAAGCAGACGCAGAAACTTCGGTAGATTCAGGCGGTACCCCTTCCATAGAAGGGATTTTGGAGTCAAAGGAACTAGACACTTTAGGATGAATATAAAAGAATTAACGCGTACCGACAACGAAGAAATGAGAACAGATGAGCTAAAGGCTTGAGAAGGATTTCGGCACTAGAGGAGAGCACAAATGACAAAGTGAATCTGAACCTAACAACCCCTTCCCTTTAAATACCATTACCACCCCGAAACTCCCACACTCGTCCCTACCGTTGATCTAATCCAGATCAACAACCCACGACACGTGACTTTTCATTTCCACTCTCCGCTATAGTAACGGAGGGATGCGACTTTTCGTTTTCGCTCCTTCGGTATCACTTGGCGGGAAACATTAACCAACCCTAACACCCTCCATCCACTTATACCTAGAGATTTCGGCCTCAAGGTTCAAAACCAAACACTTTTTGAACCTTTGTCTTTAGATAAGACTCCAACCTCGCGATTCATAATTTGGCAAGAGCCTAGGAGCAAGTGTATAACCATAAGAATAACTACACCTAGAAACCATCAATAGACTTTGGATTTTGCATAGCCGAAAAACCAAAAAGTATATAAACAAAAATAACAAAAGAATGATAGAATAAAGGCTCGAAATATTGAGATTTTGGATTTCGGCTATGCCAAAATCCGAAATATAACACAATCCTAAAAAAGAAACGAAATATAATCCCAAAGGATTTTGGCTAAACTGAAATCCGAGCTCCTACAAAACAACAAAAAATAACAAAAGAATGATAGAATAAAGGCTCCAGTTATTGAGATTTCGGATTTCAGCATAGCTGAAATCCGAAATATAACACAATCCTAAAAAGGAAAGGAAATATAATCCTAAAGGATTTCGGCCAAGCCGAAATCCGAGCTCCTGCAAAATAACCAAATAATTAGCTAAGTTAACCCTGAAGATAAATCACCATAATCACCGATTAGCATCATTCCTAATAAAGTAAAGCAAGATCCATAAAGTATCTGCTAGATAAAAGTCAAACACTTTCGGTAAAAAGAATGCACCCAGGGAGACAAGTATTGACCGCTAGGTAATAATCACATTTTTTACTATAAATACAAGGCAAGAGGTATGTGTGATTTACTCATTCAGGAAAAATACATTACACTTTGATCTCTCTTGTTCTCTCTCTTCTCTCTCTTGCTCATTTACTTCCTTGAGCGTCGGAGTCCTCTCTTGCAGATTCTCCCCCTTTGTTCATTGCAAAAGATACCAGGATACTCCTTTAGCCTTGTTGCAGACATCTGAAAGGTTCATAGCGATTTGTACTCAGATATTTTTCGGTAAGAACACCTAGTGAGAAGAAGGAAAAAAGAGAAGGATATACAGATAAGATTTATGATGTGATAAAAGAGAGAAATAGAAAAAAATAAAAAATATTAATAAAATGTATAAAATAAAAATATATATATGTATCATTACTCTAATTTCTACTAGTCTCGAAAGTTAGACATGTGTACACCCATCATCATCTTAGAAGCCTAACAATTCGTAACTGCCCTCAATTAGAATCCTTGTCTGAAGGCATAGAAATCCTCCTTCAATCTCTCGAGAAGTTAGACATAAGTGATTGTCCAAAACTAGAGTTCCCTGAAGGTAGTTTGCTGTCTAATTTAAATTGCCTGAACGCATAGAAAAAATTTCTCACATTCAACATATTTGTATTTATTTATTCTGATTATCCTTTATGACATTCAAACTTTTATTGGGTTCTCTAATTCTATTTTGCTGGTAAGAAATCACTACATAATTATTTTCTAAATTTCTATTATTACTTTGTTGCTGTTGTTCCTTTGTTATTTGTTCATTATTATTTTACAATATATTTCCAATGTTTTTTCACGTTAAATCATCGTGACTAATTGTTGACTATTATTTTTTATATACCATTTTATACATTAATAGTGTAAAAGAGAGTTAAATGATAAGTAGTATATACTAACCGTGTAAAACGATCTTACACTTCACAATTATTTATTTATAAGTTTAATTAGGCCTGTGGTATAATCTGCATAGGGTTTCTGTATGACTTATGCAAGTTATTTAATTTTCTGTTTGCTTTGTATTTTATTATGATTTTTTTATGAGTTTAATTAGTATGCATAGATAGTGTAAAAGAATTTTACGTTAATGTTCAATCACAAGTCTTTATTTATATGATTTTTCAATTATTAATTGATAAAGGTAAAAATCTTACTATAAATAAAAGATTGTGATTAGATATCAGTATAAATCTTTTTACACTGTTAGTACATACTAATTAAAATTTCTAAAATATTAATTAGTAAAGTAAATAAACTTATTATTATATATATAAAGGATTGTAATTGAATATTAATGTAAATGTTTTTTACACTTACAGTATATAAGTTTTTTTTCTCTTAACAATACATATAGATGAATTTTAAAAGAGTAATTATTCTATTTATGCTACAAAGGTTAATTAAACTATAGTTCAAAGTTATTTTAATTCCAATCAGAGATGCATATAAATGGCTAATATTGCAACCTTCAAAATTTTCATTTTCTGCAGTTCTCTTGTTTTGTTTTGTTTTGAACATTGGGTGTTGAAGGATAATCATTTCCTTTTCTGCGAATGTGTCTGATTAATTATCACAATGAAACTTCTATGGCTATGTGGTGCAGTTAGGTAATCACTAAATAATTATTTTCTAAATTAGTATTATTTACTCTGTCCTTGTGTGCTTGTTGACGCAGTTGTTATTTGTAAACTATTATTTGACAGTACATTTCATTATTTCAAAGTTAAATTTTGTTTCCAATGTTTTTTCATTACGTGAAATTGCGATGACAGTGGCAACTAATTGTTCATACACTGTTTAGCTGTATTCTGAAAGGATAATTATTATCCTTTTATATTACAAAGGTTTAATATAATTAATATTGATTTTATTCCTAAATTATACTTCTAAATGAAGAAAGAGCATACTGAGGAATGTGTAACGAAATTTTTTTTATCAAGATTAGTCAAATATTTTTAATTATACTTTTTGTTAAACAAATATTTTTTATTATACTAAAAAGTTCGTGAAAACTTTATGTACTAAAAGTTGCTTTACCCACAATATTATTATCTTTTTAACACAAATTACTGAATAAAATTTAAATTTTGGGTGTAAACTGTGTTTTTGTCATCCGAAAATGCAGCCGGTTTATTTTTTTGTCTTTTGTAAAAATTTATATAACTTTGAATTTGGAAATTTAAAATTAGGTGAAATATTTTTGTCTTTTCTTCCTTAGATGATATGAATTCCCCTTGCCACAAATTCATAATGGGCCGATTAGGACTATTTGTTAGAATGGAAAAATAAAAAGGTAAGAATTGGGGATGATGGTGGTTTTGGGGGAGACGCCACTTCCAGGAAAGAAGATAAGTCTCAAAGACGCCACAAGGGGTGGAAGGCCCTTGATAAGTCTCAAGCTTGATTCAGCCAAAAACCTAGGAAATACACTCTCTCAAGAAAAGTTTTATCCAAAGCAAAGTCTGTCTATTTCCATTGAAATGCAATACATATAGGAATTCCATAAAGCCAAGAAATAAATGCACCATTTACTAACATTGATTGAGGCTTATTTATTAAATAACCTCCCTACTGGTGCATATGAAAAGGCAACAGCCACACTAAAGGAAAACTAGACAACCACTAAAATTCAACACTCCAAAATAAAAGAAAAATTAAAATAAACTATTTTTAAAGCATGGCAAATAACACAACATTACCAATACTTTTTACAACTTTAGTTAATTAAACCCACTTTGATTAAAATAACTTTGCAGCAACATCCTCTATTTCATGAATCTTCAATAATAATCATGCATTGAATTAATTTTGCCTCTATGTCCTTTTCATTAGGTGCAGCTTCCAAAATTGTTGCTACCACTTGTTGTAAAGCTTCTCTTGCTTTCCTAGCTCTTGCCCTTGTCATAGGTGTCCCAAGTCCTTCAAGCACCTTACTGTGTTTGTTTGTAGCTGTGTCTTCATCATTCCCTCCCTTTTGAAGAGGATTTGTCCTCAAATCTAAGGCTTCTTCTTCTGCATTAAAAGGAGATAAATCAGATACATTAAAAGTTGCACTTGTATTATACTCACCTAGCAAATCAATTTTGTAGGCATTGTCATTGATCCTCTCCAACACTTGGAAAGGACCATCCCCCCTTGGTTGTAGTTTAGACTTCCTTTGTTTAGGGAATCTCTCTTTTCTCATGTGTACCCAAACCCAATCACCAGGATCGAATACAATTCTCCTTCTTCCCTTATTAGCTTGCTTGGCATAGCTCTCTTGCACCCACTTTTTGCTTATTACTTCATCAACTTGCCTTTGTATTTCTTGGGTCTCTTGGGGGTTGCTTCTATATGTTGGTCGATTAGGTAATGAAGCTCCAGGAATGAGATCAATGTGATGCTTAATTCCCCTTAAAGGTGGTAATCTGTTAGGAATCTCCTTTGGAAACACATCCTTATATTCCTGCAAAAGAAATTCAACACCAACAGGGCCAAGTTTTTTAGAGTTAGCATAAACATTATTTTTGCAATACAACACGTAAAGTGGTTTTTTTGCAAGCATCACCCTCTTCACCTCACTCTTTTTTGCTAAACAACTCTTTTTTCTTTCAAGTGTTTCACTTTTGTTCCCCTTATGTGTTTCACTCTTTTTATTTCCACTCTTTTATGTGTTTCACTCATCTCTCCTTTTTCTTGCAACTCTTTCTCTTTTATTTCTTTTTCTTTTTCCCTTAACTCCTTTTCTCTCATTTCTTTTTCTCTTAAATCTTTTTCTTTTATTTCTTTTTCTTTTTCCTCCTTTCTCTCTTGTCCTATTTTTGTTTTCAACCTGATTAAATCCTCAATTGCTTCTTTAGGTGAAAGTAATGCAATTCTCAATTTGCATCCTTGGTGCATAAAAGAAATTTTATTTGTTTTCTCATTGTAATTCACATTTCTTTCAACTTGCCATGATTTACCGAGAAGTAAGTGGCAAGCATCCATGGGCACCACATCACACAACACAACATCTTCATATTTTCCAATGGAAAACCTCACTTCAACTTGCTTATTCACAGATATGCCACCATTTTCACCAAGACTTTGAAGTTTGTAAGGTTGTGGGTGTGGTGTAATCGCTAAATTCAATTTGGTTACTAATCTTGAACTAGCCAGATTGGTACAATTTCCTCCATAAATAATGATTGAGCAAATCTTTCCTTCAATTGAACATCTAGTTTGAAATAAGCTTCCTTTTTGAATCTCAACCTTACCCTTAACCTCAATAGTTGGAATCTCATTGTCCCCCAAAATTTTTATTTTCTTGTTTGGACAATTTAAAGCAATATGACCTTTACCCAAACATTTAAAACATTTAATTGTATTAATCTTGGAAGTAGAAGAAGTGCAAGGGTTAGGAACGTGTTTACCACTTGAAGACTTTGAACCTTGTTCCCTAGGTAAGAAAGATCCCTCCTTCTTGGACTTGTCCCTCCAATTTGTGTTGTTAAAATTGGAAGAATCCCTTCTCATAGTTCCCTTCCTTTTGAGTTGTTGTTCTACCTGTACAGCTTTGTGCAACAAATCTTCTAACTCAATATATTCCTGCAATTCAACAACATCTCTGATTTCATTATTTAATCCACTCAAAAATTGAGCCATAGTGTCCTCACTATCTTCATTGACTTTAGCCTGCATCATAGTCATTTCCAAGTCTTTAAAATACTCTTCAACACTCCTATTGCCTTGAGATAATTTCTGAAGTTTAAGCTTCAAATCTCTATTGTATCTAGTTGGCACATATATCTTCCTCATGATGGTCTTCATTTCAGCCCATGTATCTACTATTGGTTCTTCATTTCTCACCCTCTCCCTTTGATACTTGTTCCACCAAATAAGCGCATAATCAGAAAATTCAGCAGCTGCCATTTTAGCTTTTTGCTCCTCTATATAGTTGTTACAAGAGAATACATGTTCAATTTTCAGTTCCCACTCCAAATAGGCTTCTGGATCACTCCTACCCTTGAAAGAAGGAACATTCAACTTCACTCCTTCTATTCTTCCTTCATTTCTATTTGGCCTTCCTCCTCTTCCTTGTTGGGTTCTATTCTCCAATTGGTCCAATCTCTCATGGAATTCATCTTGTTGTTGCTTCATCAATCTCTCTAAATGCTCAGATAATGCAGTAGTTTGAAGCTGAAGATCATTGTTATTATTTCTTTCTGCCATGATAAACAAACAGGTCAAATGTCACAAGAAAAAGTATGTATGTGGTGTTTGAAAATGTTCTCACCCACTCAAGTGTTTGTGCTAAAAATAAAAATTGACTTTTACTATAATGAAACTCTCTTGTCTTTTTTCCTCTTTATTCCTCCTTAAGTTCTTAACAAACCAAAAGAGAAAAACTCAAAGACAAACACCAACTTGTGTGCAGGCAAATAAGACACAAGAAAACTAACAAAATGACTAAAATGAAACCCAACGAAAGCAACAAATACTAAGACAGCAACTGGAATTTTTTTTTTTTTTGACACCAACAAGACAGAAGAAATTTGTCTCAAAATGAAAACAAAGGAAGTACGAAAAGAAATGGACAAAAATTGGGCACACAAAAACAAAGGTACAAACAACCACAACCAGAATTGAGTAGAAAATTGTGCAGCCAATTTTAACAAGTAAAGACACAAACAGAGGATAAAATTTTGGCTTAAAATGAAACTAACAAGTGCAGCAAAATCCAGCAAGAATGTGCCGTATATGTGAAGCCAAAACAGAGTGGAATTGACACAATTTGTAACCAAGAAGTGCAGCCCAAAATTTCATAAATGTAAACTAACAAGGTGCAATGATTTTTCCTTCAAATCAAACACAATATTACCTTCAAAATGAAGAATTTCTAGCATGAACCATTCAACCAATTTTTTTTTTTTAAACTCATTTGCATTCTTTGTTTTACTTCTCTTTTTTTTTCTCTATATTTTTTTTCTTCAGATTTTCAGAATTCCTCTTCCTTTTTTTTTAAAAAAAAATCTCAAATTTTTTTAAGGGCTTAACTTTTGCAATGGTTCAGCCTAACTGATTGACAATTAAGGTAATATTATTGATGATAAGAATCAAGGAAAGAAATTACCCCGAGTGCAGCTTTGCAATTCATAGAAACCAAAGCTCTTATACCAAATGATATGAATCCGCTGTCAGTTTAGGATTCTGAAAGGACCCTAGGAATTTAGCTTGCCGCGTTAACAAAATTAATCAACGTGGAATGCAAACAATTGCAAAAAATAAACTTAATAGAATTACTATCAAACTTTTAGACACAGAATGGAAATTAAAAGTTATTGAAATTTAACGATTAAACGAGTTTTCGAATAGTGTAGAACTTTCCTGTCATAGAGTTTGCTGGGCAGAATTGAGTATGAGTGGAAAAGACAGAAAATGAAATTGGAATTGATAGACTCCACACTTCCAAGGATGGAAGATATGTCTACGAGATTGCACACACAAAGGGGTGAATTACCTTTGATAAATCTCAAAAGATTTTGGATTGTCAAGAACCTAAAGGAGAGAAAACTCAACTAGTTTTTTATGTCATTTTAGTTTTTGTTAGTGATAAAATAATCAAGTATTTACATGATAAGAGAGTTGACATGTTGAAGTAATTGTTTTAGCTAAATTATGTTTTTAGTTTTTTATTTATTTAGAGTAGTATAAATGATATCAAATAAGTTAATAATAACAAATTAAAAGCATCATTCAAGAGAATTTGAATACAGTTATCCTACCCCACTCACAAATTAGGTGATATGGTATTAGACTACTGATGTGTAGTTACATTTTTAAATGTTAATATACTTTACACCGAGGGTCCAATATATTTTACCAATTTTTAAAATTTTAAAAATCAAAATCATAAATTTTGTTAATAAAAATATTAAATTGAGTGTATTTTTAAAGGACAAAAACATATATAATTCATTCCAAAAATATCATTAACACGTTTATAAAACGTAAATTACCACAGTCTAAACATATTTAATCTTTGTCATCACTTAATTGTGGAAATAAACACCCTGTCCATGCAAATTATCATTTTTACTAAACATGCAGTATTATTAATTGACAGAAAATTTTTTGTTCTCATGATCCTTATTTTGCTGTATCTTTTTTCATGGAGATGAATATGGTGTTTTGATGCTGGTTATTAATTGATATGGGATTCTTGGTGGGGCTGTTTTCCCCAGAAAAAAAAAAAAAGAGACAGAAGTTTTAATAAAAATTATTATTACTTTAAGAGTTAGTTTAAGCAGTATACAACGTTTAATCACAACTCTTACTTTTAAAGTATTAATAAACAAAGAGTCGGTATAAATTACTATATACTAATTAAAATTTTACTTTAAATATGATTTAACATAAATATGTGAAAGAATTTATAAAGTTTATAATATTAAAATTAAAAATCACTTGCTATATGACACATGTAAACACAAGAAAGAAATATTAGCAATAGACTCTCTAACCTAGTGTTTTAAATGCAGTTTTTTATGGTTAGTTAAAATTTAATTTAAAAATAACAAATTTATATGTATTTTATTTATCATTCATTGGCTCTGTAGTCTGATTATGTAGTTTTTGTTGTTAGCATTTTTTGGTATTTTATTTGCTCAAAAAATGAAAATCAAATAAATTAAATTAATAATAAAATAAAAATGATATATTATTATTTGTAAGTTTAATTTTTTATTTTCATGTTTAAAATCAAATCGAAATAAAATCATTCAATTGTATATTTTGTGACAATAAAATATTATAAATGTTTATATATTCAATTTATTTTAACAAGAACTATTTAATGTAATAAAATATGTAGTTAAAATTATTCATTGTTTTAAAAATATAGTATGTATAAAATAACTATTCCTACCGTTTCCATCTGCCAGGCAATAGCATATATTATTGTTATATATTTTCAATTTAAGAGATAGCACAACTTTTATTTATTTTAAGATTTAGTATTCCGACATTCTATATGTGTATAATTATCTAATCATTGACACTACAAGTTCAGAATAGAAGATTGTAATCTAATTTAGTTTTTTTTTTTACAAAATCAAAGTTGAATAGAATAATGTTAAAGTTTCATTGCAGTTCCATTGAATATCAAGTTGTGGATATGTTGGTTATTTTTACTCATAGAGGTTTTTTTTTTTAATATACAAAAAAAAAATGATTGAAATGGTGCAGTTTGACTATTCAAAGTTTAAATACGTCAATTAGCTTGACATATTTGGAGAATCTAACAGATAACAGCAAAAGAATCTTACTATTTCCGGAGCTATCAACGGAATATATCAGAGTGTTTGGTGTATTTGGAGCATGCAGCAATTGCAATTTCTTCCCAATGATGGTTGGTTGACACATGGAAAGGAGATAAATACATCAAAGCATATGGCATATTTGTGGTCAACACAATCATTATTGGAAAGGCACCACGTGGCTCAAATACACTAGTTACTTAACGTTTTTTAGTGCAAAGGAGTGTGAAAAAATGTAATTAGTAAAAGAAAGGAGAGTTAAGTTAAGAGTAAAATAAGAAGACTTTAAAAGGAGATCGAAGAAGATAAGGGTAAAAGAAAGGGCAAAGAAGAAAAATTGTTCATAATTTTTTAAGTTGTTAAATTTTTATAAATAATTTTTCATGTATGTGATAATGATGTGTATTGTTGCATGATTTTTGTTTGATAATATGATGTATGTTTAATAAAAGAATGTATTGTTGTGTATTGTTAGTTTATTAATATTAATTTTATTTTTTTTTACAGTTTGATGTAGTCATGGAATTTAAAAATTTTAATTCAACTCTTTTTATTATTTAATGTAGGCATGTTAATTAGTACAAAATAGAAAAAGTTTTGTGATGTTAGTTAACAAATATAGTTAGGGTTAACGACTGTTAATTAATATTGTATGATTAATGTATATTTCTATTTATTAGTTTAAAAATAGTTTTAATTACTTACAAATTTGTATAAAGTTGTCATGTTAAAAAAAATTGTAAATCATAGTAAATAAATTTGAAAAATATAATTAATATAATTTCTATAAATTCATTGCCGTGTATATTTATAACCAATTTTGAACACAACTTTTTATAATTTATATGTTAAATAAATATAATTGATTCTAAAATCCACTTATATTTTTATAACTTTTATTGTTATAATAACACTATGGATGGAATCTGGGTGAGGTAGAGTAGGTTTGACCCTTCTCGTCCCCGTCTCTAGAAAGTGAGAGGCGAGAGCAGAAGCAGGTATAAAGGAGATAGATATGAAATTGTAATCCTCGTCTCATTCTCATTATGTATGTTCGGGTTCGGATACATTCGTGGGTACCTCGTTATATTATTTTTTATAATTTAAACGTAAATTTACTTATAATTTATTACATAATTATATATTAAGCTATTATTATATTTAATTAATTAATTATATGTTTATTAACTATATTTTAGTTTTGATGCTCCACAAGGTACAAATTTATACACAGACATGTGAGATTTTATTTAATATATAATTATATGTTAAACATAGAAATAGGATAGGGGCGGGTGTGAAGACGGGGCGAAGACCAACAAACCCACACCTGTTGATGCATCCATGGCTTACAACTTCCATGATCAACTTCTTTAGAGGTTCCTTGAAGAAGATGGAGATGGAAAGGTTGAGATAATGGATGAAGGTGCCACTTTATGATGAGATAAGCCTTGCAAGAAGCTTGTCACAAGGGAGGAGCTCTTGATAAAAGTCATAGAAGAACTCTCAAATAGAAGAGAGAACAAGACACTCAAGAATACTCACAAAATAATTTGTATATTCAATCAAGTGTAAAATGATATAATAGGGGGGGAGGTGTCTATTTATAAGAAAAGAGCTAGGTTAGGGGAGGCAAAAGTGGACATCCACTTTAGTAAGGGATTAGGATGAATTAATTAAGTGTTAATTGAGCTAATAGCCAATTAGCACTTAATTAATTTAAGAAGATCCAAACAAGCCCTAATAAAGTGGATCATGTTTCCTTGAAATTCAAATTTGAATTTGAGAGTGTCATGTAGACTTCCTCCAATTTCAAATTTGAATTCAAATGTGTCAACTAGGAGAGAAAGTGGGGGTTGGCCCCAACTAGAGGGAACAAGGGGCCACACTTGTTTCTCATACTTCATGTGTGTCTTAGAAGGGGGTGCGAGGCAAACTATGGGCGTGGTTATCAAACCACACATTCAAAGGCTTCCCAAAAAGGCCCAAACTAATAAACACAATCCACATAAAAAACTAGCTACACCTTCTAATTAAAAAAAGAAGATAGGTCAGAATACAAGGCCAAAAAGAGAACTAAATACACCTCCTTAAACCTAAAATAAAGGGCGTAATTATACAACTCAAATAAGGAAACTATGGCCTAATGATCTTCCCTTCAATTAGGAGTTGAGATCTTCCACACTTCTTCCCAGCCATGTCCTCCTCTATCCTTCTTGCCATAAATCTTGTGATTGGATCCTTGGTAGGTAGGATTGCATCACCCGTGCCTATCCCCGGTTATATTAGGCGTGAACGGGGACGTGACCAAAATGCAAGTTTTCTCATCAAAATCAGGGCGAGGACAGGACGGTATCTACTGTGACGGGCATGATTGTCATTCCTAAATAACACCTTATTTTAAGTTAAAAATTAATTTTGATTGTTATAATAAATATAATAATTTTTACTATTATATTTTGATAAGTTATTAAGTTTTATTGTTATAATAACACCCTATTTAATAATAACATTTACTGTTATATTTTAAAAAATAACACCTCATTTTCAGTTCACTATGTGATCTATTCATTTTAATAAATATACTTGATTATAAAATAGACCGTGAAATTATATTTTGATAACTGTTATTGTTATAATATACTTGAAAAATATCATCTATCTTCAGTTCAAAAATAATTTATACTGTTATAACGAATATAATAACTTTTACTGTTATCTTTTTTATAACTTTTAATTTTCTAATTAATAACATCTTATTTAATAATAAATTTTATGGTTATATTTTAAAAAATAACACCAATTTTTAGTTGAAATTGTCATCTATTTATTTTGATAAATGTAATTGATTCTAAAAATAACACCCCATTTGCGGGTATATCTTTTATAAATTATGAAAACACATTATACTTTTTTCTGTAAATCATAACCTGCATTTATATGGTAAATAATATTATTTTAATTTATTATAATTAATTTTATATTTTATATTAAAAAAATTAATAATGATGGTAAAATTATTAAGAATATTAAAATTTAAAAATATATAAAATTTTTAATAACCCAACTCTGAATAAAAATATATTATTATTAACATATTTTTCACAGAAATTAAATATTAAAAAATTATTATAAAAATATTTTAAATATTTTTTATATGATTAATGTAAGTTATATTTATATTTAAAATTTTATGTTACAAATATTTATGATTAATGTAAGTTGTATTAATGTAAGTTGAATGTGTGGTTTGATAACCACACCCATAGTTTGCCTCACACCCCCTTCTAAAACACACAAAAATTTTATGTTACAAATATCTGAAATAGGGAGGACATCTCGTTTTATATGATTAATGTAAGTTATATTAACATATTTTTCACAGAAATTAAATATTAAAAAATTATTATAAAAATATTTTAAATATTTTTTATATGATTAATGTAAGTTATATTTATATTTAAAATTTTATGTTACAAATATTATTATTTAAAATACCAATTTAACCTTAGTTTAAAATATTATACGATTTGATCTTGTCATGTTATTCACTATAACCCTAACTAACTAAGTGTGTATAGTTATATTAATAGGTACCAAATACAAATACTTTTATAATATTAGCTTAGGAATATTATTATTATTGTTGTTACAATTTCATGTACTTTTGTTATTGTTATTATTTACTATAATATGATGTATGTTATTTTATTATTATTACATCATACTATTTATATACTGTTGCATTGTAGAAGGTTGTGTTGTTCATTCAGGTCCTAGATTGTGGTCTTTGTTGATCATGCAAGAGGTGTATGTGTCATAAAATATCTAAAATGGGGAGGACATTTTGTTTTACGCATTCATAAAACTCAACAAATTCAAACCATATCCCATGGGCATCCTTCCCACCTAATCCTATACTTGATCATAGTTAGATCAATGATGTTTGTGGCATAAACATTTTCTGCTTAGACCACCAGTTATTTCTGTGTTAGTTGAATGTTGGAGACCAGAGACACATACTTTCCAAATGTCAGTGGGTGAGTGTACCATCACGTTGCAGGATGTCGCATTGCTACTTGGCTTGAGAATTGATGGCCTACCAGTGTCTAGTATGGTTAAGCGAGCCAATTGACATGATGAAGTTGAGACCATTTTAGGTGAGTGACCTAGGCCAACAGACATCAAAGGGAGCTTGATAAAGACGAAATGGTTTGATGAAAACTTCAACATCTACAACCTTCATAGATTTCCCACTTATATAAGGCATCAAGTGCGGGTATATATTTTTAGGCTAATCAAAGGAATCGTATTTCCTAATCATTCAATAAATTATCTTCCTCTTAAGTTCCTCACATTTCTACGCAACTTTCAAGAGTATGACACTTTCAATTAGGGATCAATAGTCCTTTGCAACCTATATCGTGAATTATGCAAGGTTGCAAATTGCAAAGAAAAGGAAATGGGAGGAGTGTGTGTTTTGCTCCAACTATGGGCATAGGAAAGATTTCCATATATTGCTTCTATGAAAAGACCATTCTAGTAGAATAGCAATTGCTTGGCACAAGGTAATGGTTGTACGCTCAGTATAAAGTTTCATTATTAAATCTTAAAACTGACAACATTCAGTTTCAAACTGTAGGTGGCAGAGCAACCTTCGAATTAATTTTACATCATGAAGTTGGGACATTGCCAAATATCGGGACATGTTAGACAACATGAAGAATACTTATGTAAGACAAACTCAAATTAGGTTTTAATAATCTATTGTATATTTTAACATTACATATATTTCCTTTATGCAAATCTAGCAGGTCCCTTATGTGGAGTTTTTGAACATTATCGATCAACATTTGGTTTCAACCAGTCAGCTATGGAGATCTGTAGTTCCGCTTATATGTTTTCAAATAGTGGAGTTGATGCAATCCCACCTAGCATAAAACTTAGCCAGAAAGAATAAAAGGAAAACATGGCTAGGATGAAGCTTATTTAAGAATCTTAGGTCGTAGTCTTACAAATTAATTGTAAATATTTTGTATTTTTGTTTAGCATTTTGGTGGGTGTATCTAGTATTTTCTTATGCCTTGTATTTTCAGTCATTTACCTTTATTTTTAGAGCATGAGGTATCATTAGTTATTTATGTAGAGTGTATGTTAGAAAATGGGTTTTTTTAGAGCAAGAGGATGTGTCGTTTGATTTCCACACCCCCTTGTTTTATTTCCACACCTCTCTAGCATCCACATAAGCATAACTAACATGTGGGGCCCTTATGTCCCCTCCATGTGGCGCCATTTGCTCTCTCTCTCCTAAGTGACACCTAGTTGTCTCTTAATTCAAATTCAATTTGAATTAAGTGAGTTAGATCCACATTATTAGGATCTAGTGTCATGTGACGGAGCATAGATCCCCTTATTTAGTGTCTTGTTTGGATTAGTCTAGCTAATTAGTCCCTAATTAGCTCTAGTAATATCTCACGCCAATTTTAGCCTAGGAAACTCTATAAATAGCACTCACCTCTCATTGTAACACTTTAACACTTTGATGAATGAAAACAAGACTCATTTTCTTGAGAGTTTCTTTTTATAGTTTTCATGTTCTCTCTTTTTTGAGAGAGTTCTTCTAAACCTTTTATCAAGATTTTTTTCTCCTGTGACAAGTTTCTCCATGGCTTATATCTATAGAGTGATGCTTAATCACACTCCATTTTACTCCCTTTTACTCTACTACCTCAATAAAAAAAAAGTGTGAAACAAGAAAACTACTAAATTAAATCTCAGCCATTAAATCATTCTAAGCCACGTGTATGGTGGAGAGTCACGTAAATGGAAATATCCACGTTTATTTATTACATCGTTTTAAAACACAGTATGGAAGAAGTCTTATTTATTTTGTTATTGGAAAAAAATATCATGACAATTTTTTAAGCAATAAGACCCCGTTTCTGTACTATTTCCTAAAAAAAATTATGCATGATAAGTTAGGAAACATGCGGAAAATTCAAAGAGCTGCCATCAGCAAAATTGTAGCAGGAAAAGTGGAGTTCAGATGTCACAGGCCCATTTATTTATTTATTTGTTCTGTTTGGTTATTATCGGAGGAAAATCTCATCATAAATTTTTAAGAAATAAGACCCCTGTCTGTGATATTTCCTAAAAGAAAAATCATGCAAGATAATTAAGATAGGCGATACAGTCAAGTTTTGAAAACATGCCGAAAATTCAAAGAGTTGCCATCAGGAAAATCATCAGATACAGCTACTAATTCAGCTGACATTGACAATCAGTAACCCTCCTTTCCCTTGTGTTATTGGTAATGAATAATAGGAAGCAATGAAATATGGTGGCAGCTTTAGATGGTCACGATTTTTAAGTTCAACAACACCATTCTATTGTGTGGAAGCATAAGAAATTTGATGAAGAGATTCTTTTGATGTAAGAAAAGACTGAAATTGGAAAGACGAATACTTTTTATCATTGTCAGTGTCTAAAATTTTAATGGTGACCCAAATTAAATAATAATTTCCTGTGCAAACATTTGAAAAATTGGAAAGATATCAAAACAATGTTTTATTAAGAAAATCCAAGAACAACAATAGAAATCATTAATAAATGTAACAAAATAGGGATATCTTAATATTAAATAGTCTCGACTAGGACCCCAATTATTAAAACAAACTAAAGTAAAAGGTGACACAACACATTTATTTAGTCTAGGACTATACGAATGACAAACATGTTTTCCTAACTGACATGAGTCACACTATAATGACTTAAGTATAGAAAGATTGTGAATTGAGAGACACAACTTCTCCAAACTGTGACAGTCAAGACGCTGATGGGCAATTCTAGCAATGGCAAATTAAGGGACACAACTTCTGCTTTAGTCGTCTTTCTAGTACGTCGATCCTGAACAATAAACGAATTATTAATAAACAAAATAGAAAAATTAAGGGAGTGAGTGAGTTTGCTAATGGAAACAAGATTGAAAGGATAACCAAGAAGAAACAGAACAAAATTTAAAGTCAGGTTAGGAAGATTGTGGTTTGACTAATGCCACAAACTTTAATTTGGAAGTTGTATGCGAGAGTAACAGAAGGCAAAAAAAATATTAAAATGATAATTGAGAAAAAAATTATTGGTTACCAATCATGTGATTTGAGGCACCTGAATTAAGTATCCAAAGTTCAAGGGAAGAAGACTGGGTGACAAAGGCTATAGGATTACCAAACTAAGCCACGATAGTAACAGGCGATGTAGATGCTTGGTTGCCCAAAATTAAAGAAACCCATGATAGTCGACGACAAAGATAGTGACATCCTTAAACGGATAGGATTGGTGATTTGAGCAACATTGGCTGACTTTAACTGGTTGTGGGCCTTGGTGTGGCACTTAGCTTCAACATGGCCATAGTTCTTACAATAATGGCAATGACAACTGTTGTTGCCATGGCCTTCGCCACGCACACCACGATTATAAGAATGTGCAGCAAGGATGGAAGAATCAACAGAAGGGGCAGATGACTGGCAAAAAATATGCAAGGTTGAGAGGTGTAGTAACTTTTCACTAATTAACCATGTCATAAGTAGAAAATAATAGGTGCCAATAGGATCTACTTCTACACACAGTCAAGGTCGGGAGGGAGACCAACAAGTGCAAAAACAATGAAGTATTAGTTACGTTGTCAGTGAAACGTCTTTGCATCAAATAGAAAAGGCATTAAATTATTGTAATCAACAATCAGATGATCAAGCTTACCAAGGTATGTCTGCATATCTATATTCTCAAGTTTGATGGACATGGCAGTGGTGATCATTTTGTATAGATGGTGAACATCATTAAAGTATACTTTTTTGGCTTTGTCGCAGGCATGGTAATAAGTATCAAATGCTTGGTAAGAAGGTTGAAGATTAGGAGCAATTGAAAACCAAAGAATGCTATAGAGAGAAGCATCAATTTTGTGTCGATAGGGTTTGTCCCTCTCCAAAATTTGTAAAGCCTTCTTGGTCACATGGTCAGAGCGTCCTTGACCATGAAACCAGATCTAAACAGTGGTTGCACAAGTGGTATTATTAGCAAAGCTAGTGAGTTTCTCATATGGGATGAGAGAGATATTAGTAAATGTCATAATAGGCTAAACCTACTTTTCATTTGGACAAAATGAAAAGAAGGTTACAAGAGATAAGTTTTTATCCATAAATTCTACAACACATTTAGTCATATTTAAAATTGAATTTGGGTTAACCAATGCGGAAAAATTCTGCTATGAAAATTTATTATAAATATTTTCTTAATTGGTGTCTGTAAAGCCAAAAAACACTTGACTACAAGTGATAATTGGTCTCTTTAAAAGTTTAGATGTTCACAATAGCATGTCACACTCTAGGTTTATCTTAGGTGACATAGCAAGTTGTTGCAATGCATTCACTATGATGGGAAGGTAAGGTTCAGATTTGATAGTTTTAGAATTATGAAATAATTAAAGCTTCTTTGATTGGTAGAAAGGATAGGGAGACCTATTTGTGGTATAGGCTTAGTTGAAAGGAAAGCTAGGTTAGAGAAATAATTGGAATAGTTTTGAATAGAAATGGCTTGCTATTTTCTTGGGTTGATTACAAATGTTGAGTACATGGCCTATTTATAGGCTTTAACACAACCATTCTAGAGTTTTCTATCTGCATGTAATTCTAGAGCTAGCATGCATTGTTCTAGAATATTCTATCTATAGGTAATTCTAGAGTTATCATGTATTATTCTAGAATATTCTACTATATGTAACTGTCTACATTATTCTAGAATTTGCATCAATTTTCACCATTCCTCCTTGATGCAAATTAGATAACTTCAAGCATAGTGCAAAGTTGTTCGAATCTTGGTCTTGATAATGCCTTTGTGAATATGCCAGCAACTTGATCTTCACTCTTGCAATATTCTAGCTTGACTTCTTTAGTAGCAACTGCTTCTCTAATGAAGTGATATTTGATTGTTATATGTTTTGTGCTGCTATAATGCACTGGATTTTTTGCCATTGCTATTGCTGATTTATCATCACAGTAGATTGTAGTAGGCTCATCTTGTTGTTCCCCCATTTCTGTAAGTATTCTTCGTAGTCAAATTGTTTGACTTGTAGGTTCAGCTGTTGCCACGTATTTTGCCTCTACGGTTAATTGAGCAACCATGTCTTGCTTATTTGATGCCCAAGAAAATATTTCTAATCCGAGTGAGAAGGCATAGCCGAAGGTGCTCTTCATGTCATATACTGATCCTACCCAATCACTATCGATGTACCTGGGTAAACTTGAGTTACTCATGGTTTTATACCATATACCAAACTCTTTTGTACCTTTTAAATATCTGAGTAGTTTCTTGGGTTGATTACAAATGTTGTGGAGTACATGACCTATTTATAGGTTTCAACACAATCATTCTAGAGTTTTCTATGTGCATGTAATTCTAGAGCTAACATGCATTGTTCTAGAATATTCTATCTATAGGTAATTTTAGAGTTTCATACATTATTTTAGAATATTTTACTATATGTAGTTATCTATATTATTCTAGAATTTGGATCAATTTTCATCAAGATTATATTAAGATTGCATTGCAGGCATTAAGTGTTGAGGAGCTTTATTTACAACAATGGAAAAGTACACTTTTCATGTGATAACAAATGTTTATCATGTAATAATTGAGTTTTTACTCATTACTCAAATTTTGTTTATAATTCTATTGGAACATAATAAGTTACTAATAACAAAAATAGATCAACCATCAAGTTTCATCTAAAACCATGTAATCTTACCCGTACTAAAAGATATTTAATTTTTTTTTTACTTTATATATTGATTTATTAGGACGCAAATAAAAAAAAACACAACAAAATGAAAAACAAGCCTATAACACAATTAATGCAACTATCATAGTCCTCACTCATATTCAACTCAACACTCTATTTTAAATGAAGGGCGTTACTAAATAAGTAGTTATTGAAAAGCCAATTAAAAATAAAATTAAAAACCAAATGTAAACAATAAAATTGAAAAAACACATATGTTATAATAATTTTAGGATTTTAATTTAATATTTTTGTAAATTTTTATATTTTGAAATATAAATTATTATGTGATATTTTTTAAATATATTTTGTTAATTTTATATTTTTTTTATAATAACATGATAAAAATATGTCAGATCATCAATGAATATGTCAAATATGCAATGAATATGAAAAAATGGAAAGAGGGGAGAGTTTGAATAAAACTCAAAATATTATTGCACTTGTGTATTTGCATGTTTATTAAGAATATTTATCATGAAATGATACATATATTAATCATGTTTAAGGAAGATTGATTTGTGATAAGGTAGAAATTGTGAAAATGTGAATATATTAACAGGAAAAAAATTATATTTACGAAAGTGGGAACAATCATAAATGTTAAAAGATACAATAGTAATAAAATATGGATATCAAAAGGTCATATTCCCATTATATAATATATAGTATATAATATAATATCATATATTATAAATTATAGATATAATTGACAATTATGTATATTAGATATCAATGTTTTAAAGTGATTTTTTACTTAAAATTATAAAGTTGGTCTAGTGTTAAAATTTACGTTTGAAAAGTCAATGTAAAAGAAGATATTTCCCTTTATTAATAGTGAGAGTAGAATATACGAGGATAACAAAGGTGAGAAAAAAGATTTGAAAAAGGGTTATTATTAGAAATAAAAAAACTTAATAAAAACGATAACATTTTAATAAATCGTTCAGATTAAATTATTTATTAAATAAGCTTACGCAATTCTTTCACATATTATTTTTTTCACAAATTCTTCGAAGCCTTCGTATCCACTCCCGTGGGCGCTCCTTCCTTGGTCCCCCCATTAAAATCAAGAATTCGAATCTTCTTTGACATGTAAAATAAAACAAACAAAAATACCCTTGCCAAATTCTCTTATGATTCACTTTTCTGTGATCAATCAGTAAGTTTTTCTTCTCTTCACTTTAGATATAACAGAAACAAAGATGGAAGAATGACCGACATATATATAAAGTAGGTTATTATTTACTTAATTACTTTTAATTCATTATTAACTTTACAAGGTGTGAGACTACATTCCATGTGTTAATTGTCTTTTTCTGCCTGTTGGGGTTGATTTTGGCCATTCTGCAGACAAACTCTATAATGTACTTCTATAGTTAATTCTAGGCGAAATCGTCAATTATAATTGCCATATTTTTGTATGTTAAGTGCGTATTGTAATTATATTGTAAGGTGAACAATCTAGGTGGTTATGAAAGTTTTGAAGAATTTGTTAAAAAAATGGTATGTAAGAAAACCGTGTCACCGTATTTAATAAATAATATTTAAACTGAACCGGTTACTGAAATGTTATTATTAAGTTTTTTTATTTTTCATGATAACCTTTTTTCTTATATTATTTAACCCGAATTGTCCTATATATATATTAAACATTATTTCTTATATTTTGTTTAAAGAAAATAGATTTAAATTTTTTCTTTCCAATCTGTTAATGTATCAAATTGAAATCCAAAACTTATCTTCATCATACCAAACGACATTGCCATAGCTTAAATGTATGAGCCGCGATTTATTCTTTAATTGATTTATTCATTCACCAGTCGTACTGGGTTAATTATTTCATGAGCCTTGGAAATATGACCAAAGCGGGACATTAGAAAAATCAAAGAAAACTGAACGCATTTGATCGGAAGTATCCACTTTGTCAATTATGTTTTGTTTATTTGTGTAATTTCTTCTCTTTATTACATGACTATGTCAGTTGGCACATTTTCATGTCTCTCAAAGTCAAATATGTGCCATGTTAGATTCTTTGATTTATTTATTGGTCAGTCTAACTAAACTTTGTTATGAGGCCAGCAAACATCTAATTGACTATATGCATATCTTAATGAGTTTAATAGGTAATTTGTTAACTTTATTTATTATTATTTTAAAAGTCAGATAAATAAAAGATTATGATTGAGTGTAAGTGTAAAAATCTTTTACTTTTGCAGTGTATACCAATTAAACTCTTTCTTAATTACTAAACTAAGAGATATACCATCAGCAAAATCGTAGCTACTCATTCGTTCATGGAATACAGCTACTAATACAGCTTACATTTACAATCAGTAACCTACTTTTTCCTTGTGTTATTTATTAGTAAAATCATTATTTGGTTAAATATCATAGAATATCTTATTATTACTACTCATCTCATCATTCATAAAATTCTACTGAGTCATTGGCCAAAGCTACAATTCAAATCACTGATTTTCATTCATCTATTACACTCCTTTTCCTATCATGGCTGGAGCATTGGTTGGAGGTGCTCTTCTTTCTGCTTTCCTTCAGGTTGCATTTGACAGGTATTAGATATGTAAAGTGCTAGTTGAAGATTCGTTACAAGTTAGGAGACTAGTTGTTCCGAATGTAAAACACACCTTTCTCGTTTCTAATAAAATCTATTTTAAGTTCTACACTGTTCTCTCCGTTCTCTTGTTTACTAACACCCTCATCATCTGAACCATGTTTGTTAACACAGGCTAGCATCTCTCAAGTTCTGCACTTCTTTCGTGTATGTAAGCTCGATGAGAAGCAGCAGAAGAGGAAGCTAAGATCCATCTATGCAGTGGTTGATGATGCAGAACAAAAGCAGTTCAGAGATTCACTTGTGAGAGATTGGCTTGCTGATGTCAAAGATGTGTTGTTTGATGCCAGAGGATCTCTTGGACCAAATAGACATGGAACTCTCCCAATGTCAAATGGAAGCTGAATCTCAGACCATTACTGACCAGGTGTGGAATTCCTTCACATCTTATGCAATCACTTGGATATAAAGAATGAAATAGAATCAATGATGGAAAGGGCCATTGCTGACCTAGATGATCTTGCAAGCCAAATCAGTGATCTTGGTTTGAAAAGGTCTAGTGATGTTGGTGCTGGATCTGGGTTGGATAGTAAAGAGTCACGGAAATGGTCATCATCATATTTGCCGAGTGAAAGTGTTACTTATGGCAGAGATGGTGACAAAAAAAAGATCATTAACTGGCTCACTTCTGACACAGGTAACAAGTTATCTATACTTTCTATTGTAGACATGGGCAGATTGGGTAAGACGACACTTGCTCGACTTGTGTTCAATGACCCAAAGATAGAAGAAGCTAAATTTAATATTAAAGCTTGGGTCTTTGTTCCGTATGAATTTTATGTTTTCAACATATCACGAGCAATTCTTAACACAATTGCTTATTCAAGTGATGACAGTTCAGAGCTAGAAATGATTCACAGAAGACTAGAAAAAAGTTTGGCAGGAAACAAATTTCTTCTAGTTTTGGATGACATTTGGAATGAAAGCCAATCTAAATGGGAACAGGTGAAGAAAGGTCTTGATTTTGGGGCTTGTGGAAGCCGTACTCTTGTCACAACACGCAGTAAAAAGGTAGCTTTTACTATGCAGTCAAAAGAGCACCACCTAGAAGAATTAGAAAAAGATTATTGTTGGCAGTTGTTTGCTGAACATGCATTCAAATGTGATAATCCTCAACAAAATGCAGTGTACAAGGAGCTTGGTATGAAGATAGTTGAAAAATGCAATGAACTGCCTCTATCCTTGAAAACAATGGGAAGTCTACACAAAAAAGCCATCTATTAGGGAATGGGAAAGCATATTGAAAAGTGAGATATGGGAATTTTCAGCAAATGATAGTGATATTGTCCCTGCTTTAAGGCTAAGTTATTAGTACCTTCCTCCATATCTCAAGATATGCTTTGCTATTTGTGCCTTGTTCCCCAAAGGTTATGAATTTGACAAGGAGTGTTTAATTGGGTTGTGGATGCAGAAAATTCCCTTCAACGTCCTGAACAGAGCAAAGAAGTCGGTGAAGCGTATTTTAATGATCTATTATCTTGGTCATTCTTTCAACAAACAAGAAACACAGTCAGAACAAGTTTTGTCATGCATGACTTTATAAATGATTTGGCAAAATATGTTTGTCAGGACATTTATATCAGATTAGGAGTTGATAAAGCAAAAGGCATACCGAAGACAACTCGTCATATTTCATTTTCAGGCCACTGTTTTGATGGATTTGGAAGACTTGATGCTAAAAGATTACATACATTTATGCCATTGGGTTTTTATTGGCCTTGCAAGATGCCCATACACGAGTTGCTCTCCAAATTTAAATTCTTGCGTACCTTATCTTTTTCTAGATGACATGACCTTAAAGAGGTGCCCAACTATTTTGGTAATCTTAAACATCTTTGTTCGTTAGACCTCTCTCATACTGCCATAAGCATGCTACCCGAAAAAATATGTTCACTCTTCAATTTGCAAATACTGAAACTGATCAATTGTAGAAATTTGAAGGAATTGCCTGAAAAAATATGTTCACTCTCCAACTTGCAAATACTGAATCTGAGATTTTGTATAAATTTGGAGCAATTGCCCTCAAATTTGCATGAACTCATCAATTTACATCGCCTTGAAATTATAGATACCGGTTTGAGAAAGCTGCCATCACAGTTGGGAAAGCTAAAGAATCTTCAAGTATTGATGAGTTTTTTTGATGTTGGTAAAAGCAGTGAGTTCTCTATTCGGCAATTAAGAGAGCTCTCTTTGTGGAAAGTTAATAATTACGAACCTGCAAGATATTGAGAATCCCTCGAAAGCATCACCTTGCAGAGCTAAGTTTAATGTGGTATAAATACATGGACACTGATGATGCAACAAAAGAAAGGGTTAAAACTGTATTAGAATATCTACAACCATCCAAATGTTTGAAGCTGTTGTGGATCAAGAACTATGGTGGCTCCAAATTTCCAAGTTGGTTATCCAAGGATTCATTATCCAATTTGGTGTCATTGACATTGCATGGCTGTCAATCTTGCCTACATTTGCCTTGCTTAGGACGTTTGCCATTTCTTATAGACCTCAAGATTGAAAGGCTTGGTGGGATAGTGGATATAGGTGTTGATTGTCATGGCAGTGGATCTTCTTTATTTCCATCCTTGAAAACTTTGATGTTCTACTATATGAAAGAATAGGATATTAGAAATGGTAAAACTGGATCTAACTCAATCTTACAAAACCGGCTTGTAAAGTGAGATTTGCACTTTATTATGTATTTTTGTTTAACCTTGTCACTAATCAATGTGATATATCCAACACATCTTCAATCTTTTTATAACGGATTGTCCCAAGCTGAAAGGCCCTCTGCCACAACTTGCTCATTTAGAGGATTTAAAAATTGATGGCTGCCAACATCTTGTGGAGGAAAATAGTGATCTGGGAATGTATTGGAAACAACTCACTATTAGGTCAGACATCAAAGATGCATGGTTATTGGAAGGGATTGGACACATCATGTCTGATGCTTCTATTCAAGTGTTGAATATTGATTCTTGAAGCATTGTAAATATTGCTATGATTCCATTATTTCCTTGGACATCATGGATAGTTGTGACTCTCTGGTAACTTTTCTACTAGATTCCTTCCCAACCTTAGGGGAGCTTAGTCTCAGTGACTGTTTTGATTTAGAGAGAATTTCACAGGAGCACACTCATCATCATCTCAAAAAACTAACAATCAATGGATGCCCCCAATTAAAATCGTTCCTGAACGCATAGAAATCCTCCTTCAATCTCTCGAGAAGTTAGCAGTTTCAATATGTTGTTTAACAATTTCAATAGCTTAATTCTGAAAGGATAATTATTCATTTTATATTACAAAGGTTGTTTTATATAGCTAACATTGATTTTAATTTTATTCCTAACTTATAATTCTAAATGAAAATATTGAGTAATTTGTAACGAAATATTATTTTTGTTATCAGATCATGATGTTGATTGAATATTGTATTAAAATCATTGCTGGACCTGCAGTAAACTTTTATACTAAGACAAGTCAAATATTTTTGTAATTATACTATAAAAAAAGGTGAAAACTTTGTATACTAAAAAGGTGCTTTATCCAAAATATTATTATCTTTTAACACCGAATACTGAATAAAATATAAATTCCAAAAGGGTGTAAAATATGTCTTTGGGATAGTATTTTGTAAAAAGTTTTAACTTCGGTTATCGAATTTAAAAAATTAGGTGAGTTTTTTTATTTTTAAAGGTAAACCAGAATATATTATATATACTTGATTTATGAAAAAAAAAATGTTTCATACTCTACATATCAACAAAAAGAGATGATGAGTCTGGTACCAACGAATCAACAAAGTTTCTCTTTTACACAAACCTTGATCATGATCCATACAAAGGAACTACGGACTACCACCTACTTCATATCTAATAAGGCATAGTCGTGGGTTACTACTCCAGTCCGAAAAAATACATCCTCTATTAAACTCAAACCTATATGACAACCATTTCCAAGATAGCACCTGAATAGTCGTTGTGAAATCCAAAGATTTCATAGTCCTACCTTTGAAAATTATGGAATTCCTGGATATCTGTATGCTCCAGCATACCACCACGGCAAATTTTATTTTATACTTTATCTCTCCTCCAAGAGCTAGACAAATTAAACAGTTGATCTACCTCCTCTGGTAATGGTGATTCAAGTCCTAACCATCTAAGAACTCTATACCATACATGTTGAGAAAAGTTGCATGACAAAATAAATGCTTACTAGATTCCGGATGCTCCATACATAGAATGCATGAGGTCGCATTTGGTTGGATTTTCTCTCTTCAATAAGTTATCAATCGTTGGGAGTCTATTTAAGAGTAACTTCCATGCAAAGGCTATCACTTTGGACAACAATTTTTCCTTTCATAACCTGTCACTCAATTGTGGATCCAAAGGTAATTGTCCCCCTTGATTATTCCCCCCTCTGAGCATACAGTATGCCTCTACTACAGTGAATTGACCCTCACTTCCTGACTTCCAAAACCATGTGTCCTTTTGCTCAGCAGTCGGCAACATCTCCACTAAGGATTCCAGCATTTGTTCCTCCCACACATATAACTTCCTCCGCCAACTCCACTACCACCTCAAAGACTCCACTGTAGACCCACCCATACCTTTAACTAACACCCCTTTCTATAGAGCCAAATCATATAGCCTGGGGAAGCAAGCCGATAATGAACCTTCCCCTAACCAGTTATCTCGCCAAAACATAGTATTTTCCCCGTTTCCTAGTTTCTTACCAATATTGTTAGAAAACCAACCCGGATTTGGGTGTAGTAGACCATCTAGGTCCTAGATATCCCTCCACCACACCGAACACCTGGCTCTCGAAACTATGTTATCATTTATTAATTAACATTTCAATATGATAATAACCTTCTTCAAATAATTTAAATTAAAAATTAAAATAATAAATGCATGAATTTTATTATTTGTTTTAATCATTAATTAATACAATTAAAATAATTGAATTGGGACGTACATGAACATTTTTTCCTTTGCGTTGTTTCACTTTACTATTAAAATCTTTAAATACATAGGAATGCAATCTATTTTATGAGTTTAATTTAATTAGCTTAGATTTACGTTTAATTACAATTCTTTATTTATATGACTTTTAAAGTATTAATAGACAAAGTCAAAAAATTTACCATAAATAAAAGGTTGTGATTGAATGACAGTGTAAAATTTTTATATTGTCAATGTATACTAATTAAACTCTTATTTTATTTATGCGAACATGAAAAGTTGAAGACCATTTATTATAGGTTTGGTGGATGGAAGATATTGCATAACAATGCATGATTTGTCTATTTCTCTCTTTCGTAGCATATTATTTTTATTTTTTTATTTATTTTTTTTTTGTATTGAGGAGGGCTAAAGCCTAGGGACAACTCCTTATAGTTTGATAATTTGATCCATAGTTACTATATTAAGATCCTTATGTAGAAAGAGAGAGCATAACACTAGAGGGTGTTGTAAAACAACATTTCCTAGAAGATTCAAATGAGCAATATTAGCTAAGTGGTCACTATCATGTTAGTCTCTCGATAGATATGAACAAACTCTACCTCTCATTCCATGACAAATCAACCTCGAATAAAGTTCACTAGAGGCCAATACGGATGGGATTGTATCACACCTCTAGTCACAAACCCACCCATTAACCACTTATGAGTCACATTCAACATGTAACATTTAGATTCCCTTATTCCACGCAAATTGTAGTGTAGAATCAATAACCCCTCGTAATTCTACCATAATCATATTCGATGAACCCAAATGGCGAATAAAAAATTCTTAGCCATCATCCTTCCTCATCTCAAAGTAAGCATGCACAGGTTGTAGTCTGGCCCTGCATCTTGACAAAGCCATCAGTGTTTGCTATAATCCACCTTACAGGGGGTAAATGTCAGCATACCTACTAGACTTCATAACTATTGGAGGCAAGGCCCAAGTCAATCTACTAAATGTGTGTGATTTTCCTCACATGGTGAACCACTAAAATCACAATACTATTGGAATCAAATGGCCCATTATTAAACACAACATTATTATGAGTCTTCCAAATCATGTTATCTATAATAGGAAAGGTGACATTCTACATTATGTCCTTGGTCAATATTGTGTCCCCAATGTTACTTGTAATTTAGCCACCAAGATCCGTATTAAAAAAAATTAGAGACAAGTAAGGGTTAATTGTTTGGAAACACAACTTAGGCATAGGGTGGTCTCTTAAAATGTGCAATTTCATTTTCACCTGTTGGTTACAAAGAGGACATAAAAGAGAGTCAATCATACCTCTATAATGGCAACAAGCATTTGTGGTTAATCCCCCCATGCAAAGACTTACAAAAACATTTTTCCCTCATGTGCACAGATAGGTCCCAAAGTCTCATCCAATTTGTGTTTAATGGCTTCTGTGCAGTGTATTTAAGCAACTCATAAGCTGACCTTGTAGAGAAACTTCCATTTGTACTGTTTGCCTAGATGACACGATCATCTTCCATTTATTATACACACATATATAGCATACTATTTCGATTGTAGAATCTTGGATATATACATACATACATACATACGAGAGATAGGGGGTAAGAAGGGAAAAGAGAGGTAAATTGATTATAGTAAACTAGATTTTAATAAATATTATTTATCTCCTTACCTTGCCTCTTCTTCCTATTTATTTTTTTATTATATATATAGGGAATGTACATGTGGAGCCAAACTTTTGGTATTGTGCTTGACAGATTGTGGTAAAAAAGGAATGAGTTTATTTTTCAGGATCAAGGGCAATCTGATAACCAATTGTTTTCTCTTTGAAAGCTATCCTCGATGATCTCAGAGTATTCAGCAACTACAATCAACTTTGAAGGCCAAAGGTACGCAATATGTGGATTTACAAAGGAGATTTACTTGACAAGTTTTGAGCATAGGCATTCTCAAAATCAACTGTGATGCGACTATTCACCAAGATTTTCAGCACGTGGCTGTTGGGGAAGTTGGGTATGATTACAAAGGTACCTTTCCATTGGGTTTTTCTCATAGGATAACCTATTATCCTAAACCCTATGAGCATGATTGTTGTAACTTGAAAGTGAAATCTGATTTGCTCAATGCAATTAAAATGCTAGAGGAAGGATGCGACATTGGAAATCAGTGTTATCAAATTGTCGACCAAATTTATAAGAGATTGGTAAAACTTTGTCTTACAGCTTTAGTTAAGCCTCTTGCAAGGTAAATATGTTGGCTGATTAGTTTTTAAAACTAGGCTTGTCTACGAATCAGGAAACATGTAATTTTACAACTATTCTGGACTCTCAGTCTGAGGTGTATCAAAGAAACTTAAGTTGTATAGTGATAACAAAGATTGAATAAATCTGGTTGGGTTCTCGCTCACATCATTCATAACAAAAATGTAAATCATTATTATTTAGAAACTTCCATATTATAATTTTAAAGTTTCACATCACCCTTAATGCAGTTTTTGTGATCTTTTCTTGTTTATTTAGAAATGGTCAAATATTTTAATTTTTAAATTACAAAATTTCTCGATGTTGGGATTCTATTAAAATTAAAATATTAGAATTTTAAAATTAATAAAATGAAAGTTTTTTAAAATTAGTAGTTTGAAAAACTAATAAATAGTAATTTTTAATTTAAATTAGTTTATATTATTTCAAAAAAATACTTTTGTATTTTAAATAAAAAGAATAAAAATATAATATTAAATAAATAAAAGAGAAATTAAACAACAATAATGATAAAAATTATATGAATAATTTAAAAAATAATGTGTTTTAATTTGTATAATTGTCTATGTTATCTTCTAAACAAAAGTTACCGATGGATTTTTCAAAAATTTTCATTTTATTAAATCGTTGGGGGGTTTTTGATTTTAAGTTTTTAAATTTTTGAAAACTACATATTTTTTGTTTCCAAATTTAAAATATTATTTTCAAATTTTAACTAAATAGAATCTTTCCTTCTTAGAAACTGAAAATTGATGGTCGAGACTAACGGTCAAAGATGGTGGTTGATGATTGATGGTTGAGGTGATGGTCGATGATCGGAAATGGTAACTAGTGACGGATGATTAGAGGTTATAGTCGGTGACGGGCAGTTAAAGATTGCGACTAGCGATATTTTTTTATTTTATTTTATTTTTAATTTTAATTGGTAAAAAAAAACATGTCATTTATTTTAATTTAAAAAACTCTAAGCAACTATTATTTATTTTTAAACTTCAAGTTTTCTAAATAAAAGGATAACATGACCATATAAGTGACAACATTCTCTCGTGATTGCGGCTACCATTATTATGATTATTGATTATTTTACTATTTATAACTTTGTATACATTGATGGAAGAGAAAATGAAAAGAATATAAATTTAAAATTAATAAAAATGGAAAAGTATGAAGAAAAAGAAAAAATATTAAAATAGATAATGAAAAATATAACAAAATCAAATGAAGAAAAAAGAATATCTGAAAGCAAAATCATTTTTTTAAACAAAGAAGCAAAACAAACAAAGAATTACAAATCATAGTTTTCTTATATTACAAAATTAACTTCAAATTATCTCAATTAATGGTGAATTAAGGATTTCTAAAAGAAACTGTAAATAAAAATTAGAATATACTGAGGATTAAAGAAAAAAGAACAATTTCAAATTTTTTATATACAAAAGTGAAATAAGGAACCGAAAAATGAATTAGACGAGATAAAAGATAAGAATTTAAAGAATATAACATTGTAAAGAATAAATTGTAAGATAGATGAAAAAGAAAAAACATATAAAATATAGTGAAAATATAAAAGAAAAACATTGACAACGTAAAAGAATAAATAAATCATCAATGTTTTCAAAATGTACTTATTCAATATCGTTAAGCCACTTTAAGTGATTTGCTTTGTTATTTTGTTTTTGATTGAAAGAGAATTTTCGCATACCTTAAACATTTTTTTAATAACAAGCGAAATCTGACAAGGCAAATCACCATAAGACATCTTGTGGAATTAATAGACAATTTTCAATTCCAAAAAATAACACACAAACAAAGATCATACAAAGGAAGAAAATAGAAATCATTTATTAACAAAAATTAGAAAAGAAGAAAAATAAAATTGTAAATCTATATTATAGAAAAAGTGAATAATTTGCCTCTATGTAAGAATCGAGAGTAACATACCTCCACTATCAAACTCATCGTTCTTGACTTGTAAATAAAAATTTAATTTTTTATGGGTAATAAAATTTAATTTTAAGAAGAAAAACAACTGCAATTAATTTTCTATTGTATAAGTGCAAGAAATTGTTTTAAAAATATGCAAACAAATGATATAGAAGTGTAAAAGGAAGAAGCTTAAAATAGAGAAAAGACAGCGTATATACGTTAGAGGCAGTTGTGGTGGGAAGCAAAATATAATCACTCAAAAAAATTGCTCAATGTGTGGTTGGTTATCTTTGGTGTTTGTTTTTTTTATTTTTTTAGTAAACTATTCTTTAGTGACTTGTCTTTGTGTTTTTGTATTTGTTTAAATTTTTTAGTTTTAATTTATTTTACACGTTTCTATTATTTCAACAACAATTAGTTTTTCTAAAATAATTGAGCGTGGCTATATCTACTGTAATTAGCTTTCAATAATAATTTGAACCATCAAATTAAAAATTAAAGAAGAATAATTGTTAAAATCATGGTAAGGACAATCAACTAGGTTTTTATGATAGTTTACCATGAACAGATTTAAATTTTCTTTTTAAAAAAACAGTTTAAAACTTAAAAAAAAAAATTGACAGTTTTAAATTTAAAAATGGATAATGTTATAATTTGTTAGAGAATTTTCTTTGATAAAATTAAAACCTAAAAATGGATGTATATGAAGTTAAAAAATTATTTTTTTCTCAAATTCTTAAAGAGAAAAACACTTAGACACATTTTAATCATAGTCTTTAATATATGGTAAATTGGTTGATTTTACTAATTAATATTTTAAAAATTATATAAATAAATTATTGTAATTAAATACTAATGTAAAACTTTTTTATACGGTAAATGCATATGTGTTAATTGTTCTTAATAATTGTATCCAATTTAGTGTTTATATATATATATATATATATATATATATATATATATATATATATATATATATATATATAAAATAATGATAACTAAATCTTTGTGACAAATTTATAATGTAGAGTTTTAAAATTTAAAAATATTGCAGCTTTAAATTTTTAAAAAAAAATGCCATTTTTTTAATTTACAAATGGATAGTTTTATTATATATATTAAAAAATATTTTATAACATTAAAAAAAATTACTTTGTGGAAGGGGAGATTTGAACCCACAATTATTCTCCATGGGGTACATTTTGCTTTTGAGATATTTTCCATAACTTTGGTAGTGCTATTTTATGCATTTCTGAGTTAACAATGACTTTACTTTTGGTTACTAAATATCTTTTTCTTTTAGAGTTGTTGAACTCTGAAAAGCATACCAAAATCAACTGTAGTATAATAGTTTTAGAAGTAAGAGTGTCGATTCCACGAAGAACGATTTCAATTAAAATTCAAAGTTATAGAGCTCACTAAGTATATATACATAGTAAATGGATATATTCATGACGGAATGTAGTAAGATAAATTAAAGTACATAATAAATATAAAAGAGTAAAAGGCTAAATGATAAAGAGAATTCAGTGGAGAAACTAGGATTAAATTTCATCTATCTCACTCATCTGTATTCTGGATAAATATATATATATATATATATATATATATATATATATATATATATAAAGCATTCAAAACAATTGATATTGATGCAACATACAAAAATCATTTATATTGGTCCTCAAGTACAAAATTCATAAGAAAAATCTCTTAAATATTGATTCCTTAGATATTTAACAGATTAACCAGCATTACGATCAAATGTTATAAAGAAATCGATATATTGAAATCTATTTCTAGCAATGCAACATATCGAGTAATTTCGTTCAGAGTAGATTTTCAGAAATACATTCCAGTTAATTCTAAAAATAAAATTCAAGAATCTATTGATAAGATAGAATCAAGCATTAAAAACAGAAGGAAATATCAATATTAAATGAGAACGGAATTACTATATATAAATATCACTAGAATACATTCGAGTTTGAATCAATTACATTCAATCTTGAAAAAGAGATTAGCTACTCATGGTAGTCATAATACAATCAGGAATGGAGAAGAATTGAAGAAAACGGCTTCCGCAGCTCTTCGTTTCTCGCTCTCTGTCTGTGGTCCTTTGTTTTTTTTTTCTGAAACTCTCTTCTTCTTTTCATTTTTCATTCTAGACCTTTTATAAGTGATTTCTCGCTTGAGCTAGCTGATTCTCGCTCAAGTGAGAAGAGAGTACTTCAACTTGAAGAAAGGTTTTCTCGCTCAAGAGAGATATTTCTCGCTTAAGCAAGAATGCCCCTGAAAAAGCATTGCTCTTTGGACAATTCTCGCTCAAGCGAGAATCTCGCTCAAGGTAGAATTATCTCACTTGAGCAAAAATTCCCATGATGCACTTCCTTCTCTGGATAATTCTCGGTTAAGCGAGAAATTCTAGCTTGAGCAAGAATGTGGCAGATTCTTTTTGTTTGCTTTTTTTTCCATTTCTTCATAATTCTTTTAATCATTTCCTTCTTCCATCCTTAATTACCTGAAAATTGTACCAAAAATGAGATCAAATATCTTCATTTATAACAAGACTCAGAAACAAACATTTGGATTCAATAAATCTTAAATTAGGGACAATTAAACATCTAATGAATACAATTAAGATAAAAAAAAGTCAAAATTCCATATGAAAATTTAATAACAGTTGACACTTATCAACTTCCCCCAACCTAGAATCTTGTTTGTCCTCAAGCAAAGTAATTGAATCCAAAATCAAGTATTCTAGTCTCAATTTCTGAAAAATGGTTGTTTGAAATGCAATCCCATGGTTCAATCATCAAGACAGTCTTCACTTAGAACAATAGATCAAAGCAGAAATATATGGTGCCTCCAAAACTCAACTAAAATAGGATATCGATGCAATCAATTTCCAAAAGACACAACTATAATAATGAACTAATATTCTGATAAGGAATTTCTCTCTTAATTTCTCATAGGTGGGTGTTTCTCTCAATTTCCCCTGATTTTAAACAAATCAAAATTGCCTTTCATTTCCAATCAAATTACAAACACATAGTAAACATGAATCCTAAGATTTTTTTCAAGTTGTAATGAGGTTGGGCTCTAAGAATATTGGTTTTTTCTGGATATCAAATACACATTTAAAAAGAAAGAGAGCATATCTACATTTTAGACACACATTCAGTTGTTCTCTCCATCTGCTAACTCTTGGATTCCTCAATTCACAACTTTTCTTTTTCTTTAATTCACTTCTTTTCTTTTCTTTCTCTCTCTTTTTTCATATATGTACATATTTCTAGAAGATTAAATTATCTAATCTTTTTCATAACATTTACAGTAAGACAAAAATCAACCAACTCTCATGTTATTTGTATAAATGCACCTATGCCCTCTTTCCCTAAGTATGCAATAAGGTAGGAGTATATATACTGAATTTAAGGCTAAGGTACAATAAAAAAGAATTTCAGCTCAAATGGGTTACCAAAAGAAAATTGTCATATTATCTAAAGGTTGGCTATTTGGCATTGTATTTTTCAAAATATTAAAACTATACAAATATGCCTTGGTCAATTTCATGTTTTCTTAAGTGATGCAAACAGACAGAAATCCAAGCAAAATCGATTGTCAAATAATCAGTGGAACTCTCTAACTGTATAAGGATTCATATACTTACTTGGTTTTGTGGGTTTAATTCCTTAATTCTATCAGTCATTGACCCAATTGTTTGTCTCTTTGCATTGTCATGCACCAACATCCTAAATGTATTTGAATTATGGATTCAGCCACAATCTTTCATTTTCTAATCCTTGCTCAATTCATTCGGGCTATTCTAAACTTAGAACACTTATTGGGATCTAATTTCTTTTCAACCAATCTAAAGAAAAAATTTTCAATGATTCTAAAAAAGTTTTCAACTATCTATGTACACCCAAAAAGTTTCCAATGTTAAAGTTTTTCAATAATTCCCAAA